>JAVIAB010000008.1:4649650-4832150 GCA_032433765.1 Megaustenia siamemsis | reverse complement strand
ACCCTTGAATCTTGCAGCATTTATGTATGAAGATATACATTCTAGTACATTCTATTCATT
Source organism: Megaustenia siamemsis (assembly GCA_032433765.1). Classification (NCBI taxonomy): domain Eukaryota; kingdom Metazoa; phylum Mollusca; class Gastropoda; order Stylommatophora; family Ariophantidae; genus Megaustenia; species Megaustenia siamemsis. The sequence continues at coordinate 4,832,090 of JAVIAB010000008.1, read as the reverse complement.
CTCAAAATTGATATTGTATGGAAGTGGTTTGAACATGTAACACTGTCCACAAAACGCTAAATAATTAGCTGTAGTTATTATTTATGAAAGACTTATTTTAAGCAGAATAAAATGTGTTTAAAAAAAAGGAAAATGAAAGATGTGGAAATCTGAAAGTTGCTGATTAAGCAATGTTCAATTCTTGTCGACAAGCGTTTCATTTTTTTTCTTTTGCTTTAAGATACAACTTCTTCCAATTAACTTCAATGTATAATAGAAGAAGTTTGTGTATTTGATATTCATGGACAGACAACATGAACAGGTGAACTAAAGTATCTGTGACAAACAGCAGTGGAGTATGAACACGTGGATATGTTATCTTGATGGCAATAAATTGTTTGAAAGAGATTTAGAGTGTTTTTATAAGTTTTATTTGTAGAGATGTGCGTAGATGGTGTTTTTATAAGTTTTATTTGTAGAGGTGTGCGTAGATGGTGTTTTTATAAGTTTTATTTGTAGAGATGTGCGTAGATGGTGTTTTTATCAGTTTTTATTTGTAGAGATGTGCGTAGATGGTGTTTTTATAAGTTTTATTTGTAGAGATGTGGGTAGATGGTGTTTTTATTTAGATTTGTGTATGTGTTGATGGTCGTTTTTATTTGTAACGTTAGTGGTGTTTATATGAGAAGACAGTGGGTTTTTGTTTTTAGATTTGTGTATGTGTTGATGGCTTGTTTTTATTTGTTAGGATGTTTTTTGTTGACTTTTGTGTATCTGAAGATGACGGCTTTTATTTGCAATGTTGGTGGTTTTTATGTGGTATGGGGTGGTTTTTTTTTTTTTAGATTTAATTATGCGCATAACGGAAACAAATTGAACAAAGTGTGTTTGACACATTTACATAGAGGAACAACACATAACATTTGAAGTTTAGGCCAACATATGGTCTTTCTCAGAAAACAATAACAAAAACAAACTGATTGACACACAAGGGAAACATGATCTAACTACATTATAGGAACTTGTTCCTTGCATATCTGCGTTACAGTGCAATTTGAACTCACAACCTCTCTGTCTCGAGACCGGCGTCTTGCCTCGAGAAAAACCAGACCTCTGAAACATATAAACACAATATATTCCTTCCCACATTGTGCTACCAATACCAAACATGGTCACTTACGACTAAACATAAAAGAAAGCTTGTCACCACAGAGATGAGATGTCTGAGAAAAGAGCTTGGAGTGACCAGAAAAGACAGACTCAGAAATGCAATTATAAGAGAAAGAGTAGACATTGAACCAATCCTAAGCTACATACAGAAACAACAAATAAACTGGTTTGTACATCTAGAAAGAATGTCGTGTGATTCCTTACATTCATCATGTACCATACCGGTTGGCGTAGGCGTTCATGTACTTCCACAATCTTCTATCTACAGTGCAACGTATCAGTTCTGTTGTTGACTGTTTTCCATGCCATGACACCAAGCTATCCAGTATTTTCTCTCTCTGTCATCCGCGATCTCTCTTTCCTTTTATTTTGCCAGTTGTAACCAAGTATTCCAACTTTCCTCTTCTCTCTGATTTGCCCGAAAAATGTTGATTGTTTCTTTCTGGTGCTTTGTAGGAGCTGCCTTTTTGTCCTTACATTACAAAGATATATTAGAAGGGGAGAAGGGAAAAAGAGCAAAAAATTGACAATGGTTGAAGCCGCCGAAACGGTGAGAACCAGAACTTTGTCCCTCGAGACCTGAACTGGTAGAGGACAAGATGAAGACAGAAGAAAGAAAGAAAGAAAGAAAGAAAGAAAGAAAGAAAGAAAGAAAGACTTTCTCTTTTCACTAAAAGTTTAATAAAAATATATCACTGCAATAATTGTAATACTGTTAACATTGAGCTTAATATGACCATTCTCTCTACTCAGCCTATGCATGCAACTCTCATCTCATGCAACTCTCATCTCATGCAACTCTCACCTCATGCAACTCTCATCTCATGCAACTCTTATCTATTTAAAGGAGGCTACTGCAGTGAACTCTCACTAAAGGAGTGTGTTACAGTCAACTATAACTGACGGAGGCTAACACATTCAACTATAACTGACGGAGGCTAACACATTCAACTATAACTGACGGAGGCTAACACATTCAACTATAACTGACGGAGGCTAACACATTCAACTATAACTGACGGAGGCTAACACATTCAACTATAACTGACGGAGGCTAACACATTCAACTATAACTGACGGAGGCTAACACATTCAACTATAACTGACGGAGACTAACACATTCAACTATAACTGACGGAGGCTAACACATTCAACTATAACTGACGGAGGCTAACACATTCAACTATAACTGACGGAGGCTAACACATTCAACTATAACTGACGGAGGCTAACACATTCAACTATAACTGATGGAGGCTAACACATTCAACTATAACTGACGGAGACTAACACATTCAACTATAACTGACGGAGGCTAACACAGTCAACTATAACTGACGGAGGCTAACACATTCAACTATAACTGACGGAGGCTAACACATTCAACTATAACTGACGGAGGCTAACACATTCAACTATAACTGACGGAGGCTAACACATTCAACTATAACTGACGGAGGCTAACACATTCAACTATAACTGATGGAGGCTAACGCATTCAACTATAACTGACGGAGGCTAACACATTCAACTATAACTGACGGAGGCTAACACATTCAACTATAACTGACGGAGGCTAACACATTCAACTATAACTGACGGAGGCTAACACATTCAACTATAACTGACGGAGACTAACACATTCAACTATAACTGATGGAGGCTAACGCATTCAACTATAACTGACGGAGGCTAACACATTCAACTATAACTGACGGAGGCTAACACATTCAACTATAACTGATGGAGGCTAACACATTCAACTATAACTGACGGAGGCTAACACATTCAACTATAACTGATGGAGGCTAACACATTCAACTATAACTGACGGAGGCTAACACATTCAACTATAACTGACGGAGACTAACACATTCAACTATAACTGACGGAGACTAACACATTCAACTATAACTGACGGAGGCTAACACATTCAACTATAACTGACGGAGGCTAACACATTCAACTATAACTGATGGAGGCTAACGCATTCAACTATAACTGACGGAGGCTAACACATTCAACTATAACTGACGGAGGCTAACACATTCAACTATAACTGACGGAGGCTAACACATTCAACTATAACTGATGGAGGCTAACACATTCAACTATAACTGATGGAGGCTAACGCATTCAACTATAACTGACGGAGGCTAACACATTCAACTATAACTGACGGAGGCTAACACATTCAACTATAACTGACGGAGGCTAACACATTCAACTATAACTGACGGAGACTAACACATTCAACTATAACTGACGGAGGCTAACACATTCAACTATAACTGACGGAGGCTAACACATTCAACTATAACTGATGGAGGCTAACACATTCAACTATAACTGACGGAGGCTAACACATTCAACTATAACTGACGGAGGCTAACACATTCAACTATAACTGACGGAGGCTAACACATTCAACTATAACTGACGGAGACTAACACATTCAACTATAACTGACGGAGGCTAACACATTCAACTATAACTGATGGAGGCTAACACATTCAACTATAACTGACGGAGACTAACACATTCAACTATAACTGACGGAGGCTAACTCATTCAACTATAACTGATGGAGGCTAACACATTCAACTATAACTGACGGAGACTAACACATTCAACTATAACTGATGGAGGCTAACACATTCAACTATAACTGACGGAGGCTAACACATTCAACTATAACTGACGGAGGCTAACACATTCAACTATAACTGACGGAGGCTAACACATTCAACTATAACTGACGGAGACTAACACATTCAACTATAACTGATGGAGGCTAACACATTCAACTATAACTGACGGAGACTAACGCATTCAACTATAACTGACGGAGGCTAACACATTCAACTATAACTGACGGAGGCTAACACATTCAACTATAACTGACGGAGGCTAACACATGCAACTATAACTGATGGAGACTATCACATTCAACTATAACTGACGGAGGCTAACACATTCAACTATAACTGACGGAGGATAACACATTCAATTTTAACTGACGGAGGCTAACACATTCAACTATAACTGACGGAGGCTAACACATTCAACTATAACTGACGAAGGCTAACACATTCAACTATAACTGACGGAGGCTAACACATTCAACTATAACTGACGGAGGCTAACACATTCAACTATAACTAACGGAGGCTAACACATTCAACTATAACTGACGGGAACTAACCCATTCAAATATAACTGACGGAGACTAACACATTCAACTATAACTGACGGTGACTAACACATTCAACTATAACTGACGGAGACTAACACATTCAACTATAACTGACGGAGGCTAACACATTCAACTATAACTGATGGAGGCTAACACATTCAACTATAACTGACGGAGGCTAGCACATTCAACTATAACTGACGGAGGTAACGCATTCAACTATAACTGACGGAGGCTAACACATTCAACTATAACTGACGGAGACTAACACATTCAACTATAACTGATGGAGGCTAACACATTCAACTATAACTGACGGAGACTAACGCATTCAACTATAACTGACGGAGGCTAACACATTCAACTATAACTGACGGAGGCTAACACATTCAACTATAACTGACGGAGGCTAACACATGCAACTATAAGTGACGGAGGCTAACACATTCAAATATAACTGACGGAGAATAACACATTCAACTATAACTGACGAAGGCTAACACATTCAACTATAACTGACGGAGACTAACACATTCAACTATAACTGACGGAGGCTAACACATTTAACTATAACTGACGGAGACTAACACATTCAACTATAACTGACGGAGACTAACACATTCAACTATAACTGATGGAGGCTAACACATTCAACTATAACTGACGGAGACTAACACATTCAACTATAACTGACGGAGGCTAACACATTCAACTATAACTGACGGAGACTAACACATTCAACTATAACTGATGGAGGCTAACACATTCAACTATAACTGATGGAGGCTAACACATTCAACTATAACTGATGGAGGCTAACACATTCAACTATAACTGACGGAGACTAACACATTCAACTATAAATGACGGAGACTAACACATTCAACTATAACTGACGGAGACTATTATAGTCAACTATGACTGACAGAGGCTACTACTGTCAACTATGACTGACATAGGCTACTACTGTCAACTATGACTGACAGAGGCTACTACTGTCAACTATGACTGACAGAGGCTACTACTGTCAACTATGACTGACAGAGGCTACTACTGTCAACTATGACTGACAGAGGCTACTACAGTCAACTATGACTGACAGAGGCTACTACTGTCAACTATGACTGACAGAGGCTACTACTGTCAACTATGACTGACAGAGGCTACTACTGTCAACTATGACTGACAGAGGCTACTACTGTCAACTATTACTGACAGAGGCTACTACTGTCATCTATGACTGACAGAGGCTACTACTGTCAACTATGACTATGTTAGGACATCGTTTTTTTTATCTAATTCCTAACATATAAAACATAGTTAGTCGTCGGATTATCCTCGTCGCACATTAAACAACAGACCGTAAGATCTTCCCGCAATGTAAATTTGTGAAATTATAAACCACATAATATCAAAAAGACTAAAACTATGACCATAAACAAAGAAAATTCTCAAAACCTACAAATAAATATCGCAGTTGAAGGAATACATCTGGAGACAGTCCAGAGCTACAACTACCTGGGACATACTATAATCAATGAAACAATCAAAAATACAATTAAGACAAGACAAATGACATTTTTTGGACACGTTAAAAGACACAACAGCCTACTAAAAGTAATTTTGGAAGGGAAAATACAAGGTAAAAGAGGTAGAGGCAGACCAAGACTAACATGGACGAGTAACATAAAAAAAATGGACAAGTCAATCTATGACAACCTGCACCATCAAAGCAAGACGCAGAGTGAAATGGCGATTCATGGTAGCCAACCTTCGTTGCGGAGACGGCACTCGATGATGATGATAAACCACATGTTGAAGTTATAAAATCACATGTTGAAGTTATAAAACCACATGTCTACCTGGAGGTGAAGGCGTACCTCACAGCACCAGAGCTGGAAGTTGTCAGCGACCCACAGCTGATGGCTTGCGCCAGGATCGGTGAACCAGAGCCATCCAGACCCTGCTCCACCTCTCCGTGGTGCCTCCGTGGTGACAGAATGACCTGTCTAGTCTGGTTCTCAAAAATGTCATGCTGATCTCGGATGTGTTATACCGCAAGCCACAACACAACGCAGACACGCCCACTTAACGTCATTTCAAGGGCGGATGATGAAGAGGTGTACTCCTTTAGTCATTGAACGCAGCAAGCAAGCTAGCAGCAAGCATGTCTACCCTAGATGTCACAGTAGCCCTCTTGAATTTAGACAACATCCTTACTGGCTAACATGAAACTCCGAGAGTCACCCCCGGTGCTGGAAAGTCATGAACAAAGATCCGTCATTTCGCCTTTCAACATTAGCGTATGGCCGGTCTAGGGATATAGGATGAGCCATTATGATGATGTAGCACACACAACAATGGCTGCGCCCATAGATTCCCGATTACTCTAGTCAAAGCAGCCAAAAACGAATGAAACACGGTGCAAATTCCCTAAAGTGAAAACTTCGGTTGACTTGACGGAGCAGTCCACATTAATGAGTTGTAACATGTAAATAACTTGCGTCAAACAATTACAGCGACGGTCATTGAACAGCACTCAATGTGTTGACGTAAACCGTAGATCAACTCTAGACAGTGGAAGGTCGCATTCACAACACTTGTCTTGTTAAAAAGGAATATTGACGTGTGTACGATTCCGCTTCATCGGCGCAGATTTGTTAAGTAAAGCATCATTTTGACTTTAACGCAGAAAATTGCATTGGAGTGCCGAAATTAATCAGTCCCCAAATGCAATTTCTGCAGCGATCCTACAAGGCATAGTGACAGCTTTACAACAAAGGAACACACACAAAATACTGACTTTTCGGCCTATATGAGGTCTTGTGCGGAAAACTAGAACACGAACGTACAATGAAATAAAGATAAATTGCTACATCTAGAATGAGCGGAGATAATAAATCATGAAGAAATAAATGGAGATGTCAGATATAAAAATGATAGCATACAATGTAGATGAATTTCACTGTTAATTGATCAAAATTGACAGGATATAAACGTTAGCACATTAAAAAAATAGTTCTTAAATGGTATTTAGGGCCAGCCTTAACACGTGGATGTGAATCATGGACAATAGGACAACATATAGGAAAATCACTGGAGGCTGTAGAAATGTGGTTTTACAGAAGAATGTTTAGAATACCATGGACAGCTAAGAAGAGTAATGAAAACGTTGTGAAAGAGGCCAAAGCAAAGAAACAGCTAATATCCAATATTAGGAAGAAAGTCATTATTATTTGTCCATGTAATGAGAAGAGAACAGCTGGAATATATTGTAACAACTGGGAAAATTGAGGGAGGAAGAGTTAGAGGGAAGCAAAGAGAAAAGATACCAGACAGTTTAAGAGAATAGCTTGGCAGAAGGTCAACAACAGAAATGATAAATAACTGTCGAGATCGAAAGTTGTGGATAAACACGATCAACTACGCCAGGAAGCATGGTACTTGATGATGATGAAGACATACAAATTGCTCAACTAAGACGTATTTTTAAACTAATACGAGACTTAGCTGAGACATGATCTACGAGCTGCCAGAGAGTGGATGACTCTGAGACATGATCTACGAGCTGCCAGAGAGTGGATGACTCTGAGACATGATCTACGAGCTGCCAGAGAGTGGATGACTCTGAGACATGATCTACGAGCTGCTAGAGAGTGGATGACTGTAAGTCAAACGTGGATGTGATGAGCCGTGAGTGGGAGCAAAATACTGAAATTGGAACTATTACATAGCGCCCAGGGTCTAGGGTTATATAGAAAACATAACAGTCAACACTTCTCCGGGGTCAAGGGTTATATAGAAAACATAACAGTCAACACTTCTCCGGGGTCAAGGGTTATATAGAAAACATATGTGATTGTACGCGCTTTCTATTTGATGTAAACCACTTTGCTTCTTTTGATTTATTGCATTTTGTTACATTTTCATTATTTAATCACTTATACTCATCCTTGTTGATTGCGCTATTGAACGCGTCAACAATTGGTGGTATGTTTTCGCCGGTCTGTCGTCAAGGACGCGTAATTCATCTAATTTGTGGAAAGCTCACAGTGTATCCGCGTGCTGCAGAGATATTTACTGGAGTTGGCCAGTTTATAACGTGGAAACGGGTTCTTGACCGTGCTACCGAGTAAATGCACGTGAGTCTGGACCATCCAAAGCATCAACGTTCAGCGAATGTTCATTAAGACGACGGTAAGTGTATGTATTCAGATGCAGCCCAAACGACATCATCGAAGAAGGAAAACATGACGGGGCAAGAGGGGTGGCATTAAACTGTCAAAGTGTGAGAGGCTAGGCCTAAAGTATGTGCGCGTTACTTATTGGAATTGTGGGTCCATTAATCAACGACGGCCCATTATTGATAAGCTACTGTGCGGCGCCGATATAATGGTTTTACAAGAAACTCTTCTTGGTGACAGGACAGTAAGTACTCCAGGCTTTCATTGTTTCTACAATAGGCGACACCTTGGGCAGGCCATTCTTGTGCGCAACAATATGGTGGCAGCTGAGGTTGATATGTCTGTGTGGAACAATGCAGAATTGCAGGTACATGCGGTTAGGGTGCAGACCCCAGTTCATTTCGTGATTGTTAATGTGAGAGCCTGTAATGGGAAGGTGAACACACAACAATGGCAGAATCTCTTCGAGTTCGATGAAGAGAATGTCATTTTCTGCTGAGACTTAAATGCTAGAGGAAACCAGTGGGGTAACGTCATAACCAACAAGCAGGGAGAAGACCTAGAGAACGCACTGGTGTCGGCCGATTTAGTGTGCTTGAATGATGGAAGGGCAACAAGAATGACCACTCGAAAAGGGGACTCTGACGGTGTTATAGACCTGGCACTGGTGTCTTCAACCTTCGCACCGGTTTGCAGGTGGAGTGCACTGGAGTTCCACGGAAGTGATCACAATCCATGTGTCCTCCTAATTGAGAAAAGCAGAAATAGAAGTCAGAAAAGAAAGCTCCACACATTCCACTACGAGAAAACAGACCAGGACGTCATTAGCAAAATCAGACATAGGAAACAGAGCGCCCCTCGCAGGAGGCAGGAGAGATGGACGCAGCCACCCTGGTGGAACGTAGAAGTTGAGGAAGCTTGGCGGAGCAAGAGACAAACGGTCAAGACATGGCAGAAAGCCAGCAGGAATGGAAGAACACAACCTGAGCTCTTGAAGCGTCTGAAAGTAGAGGTCGACCAAAAAATTATACACTTTAAACTATGTGCTAAGCAGGCTAAGGATGCCAAATGGGATGACTTCTGTAAAAATGTGTGCTCAGAAAAATCGCTCGCCACATTCTGGCGTGTTCATCAGTGCATGAATGGCACACCACGACACAGAGGTATACCAGACTTTCAGAGCACAGGCCGGATATGACACAAGTCTGATGAGAGCAAAGGGAAGGCCCTGCTTGCCCGCTACATTGAGCAGACGGACCAAAGAAATGAGGCTGTAAGGATGAGGATACGGGGATCTTTGTCAAATTTGTGTGAGGATGTAGGGCTGGAAAATGATCTCACAATCACAACCGATACCATTTGCACGACACTTAAAAGGTCACACAACACTGCTCCTGGTCCAGATGGTGTTCGGTACGATGACATAGGCGATTTAGCTGATGACGACTTGACAACACTGGCCAATGAGTTTAATGCCAGTATTCGGAGTGGCCAGATTAAGGAGGAGTGGCTACACAGCAACTTACTACCGCTACCGAAGCCAAACAAGGACCATTCTCCGATCAGTGCCTACAGAATCACCACAATGCAGAACATTGCGGGCAAGCTGCTGGAGAAAATAGTTGCCTGTGTCCTCACCTGTCACCTTGAACAGAAGCGTGCATTCCCACCCACACTTGGAGGTTATAGATATAACAAAGAGACATGGCTCAATGCGGCAGTCTTTGCCTATGACGTCTTCGAAGGCTTCCACAGACGAGAGGTGACATGTGCTGCTGCTATAGATCTGGAGGATGCATACAACAGGATACCATTTGAATACCTCATGCATATGCTTCTCAAACTGTCGGTACACCCCTTCCTCATTAGATGGATCGCCGCGGCACTGTTTCAGAGGAAGGTGATACTCTGATGTGGAAGTTGGTCTTCCGAGCCAACATCCATTTGTCCAGGGCTGCCACAAGGCTCACCATTGTCACCAGTTCTATTTAACGTGTACACAATAACGATCACGGAACAACAGCTGGATGGGAGGGGAAGAACTATGACTTTTGCTGGTGATATTCTGGTATATCGACAGGGAAGAGACAGACGGGGAATCGCCTCCACAATGCAAGACGAACTCGATCGCATTTCTTCCTGGAGTGGGGTATCAGGTGCCGTGGTTAATCCTAATAAAGCATAAGTTTCATGGTTCTCCCTTAACAATCACATCGTTCATACTACCACACCGGTAGTACGAATGGAAGCTGATGAGGTGACCAGGGATAAGTTGATGACATACCTCGGAGTTAAGTTTGATCACAGCCTGTGTTTTCGGGACCACGTCGACCATGTGGTAACAAAATCCCACAAAGGATTAGCCGCCTTGAAGGTCATGGCAGCTGCCAACATCGAGCAGAGGCTACTTACTCTTCTGTTCCAGGGATTAGTCCTCGCACCAATCGAGTATGCCCTGGCAATTCTTACTGTCAGTACGACTCAAATTGATAGGCTGGAGAAAATACAAAATGAAGCCATGCGCATTATCCTGGGATGTACGAGGGACACTCCCTGTGTAGCAATGAGGCATCTTCTTGACTTTCCAACCATGGATGACAGAATCACGATCTGGAGAGCACGAGCATACCTGAAGATTAGTACAGATAAAGAGCATCCATTGCACCATGTGCTCAACACAGAGAAAGGTACCAGGCTAAAAAGAGGCAAATCATGGGTGGGCCGAGCAGAAGATGTCATCGAACAGGTCTGTGGGCTTACCAATATCAGCGTTGGTGAGGAGTGGATACCGGTGCCTACGTCATTCAAGGGGACTTTCTTATGTATTGTCACACTCGACAGGAAAAGTTGGGAACTGAACTTGGTCGTGGTTAATGTTAAGGTCAACGGTCTCATCTGCGATAACACCGATGAGAAAGATGCAGTCATCTATACAGACGGATCTGTAAGACGACACCAAAGAAGTGCATGGGCATTTACAGCACGCTCGGCAGGCAGAATAGTCAAAGAAGACAGTGGTGCATACGTCGTGACCACGAGTAGCGTGACAATGGAGGCGATGGCAGTGACCAAGGCATTCAAATGGTTAGAGTCACAAGACTACATCCGCGCATGTATACTGAGTGATTCGATGAGCATGATAAAAAAAAGTGGAGGCGGGCTCTGTAGGCATGCAATGGGTAGAGTCGTTGCAGAAATCCAAAACACGTAAGGTCACCTTTGTCTATGTCCCTGGACATGCGGGAGTACGGGGAAATGAAAGGGCGGACAGGTTGGCTAGCTGCGCTGTCGTTGAGGACGGGCAACCAATGGATCGGGCGGACATCATCAATGCACTCCGAGATGTGGGAAGAGCAAAGGACTCGACAAATACAGATCCACGTCACTTCTTCGGATGATGGAAATGGGAGTTAAGATGGGCACGGCCAGAAATGAGAAACTTGGTGGCCGTGTAAGAAGACTTATCAACCAACATAGAACTGGAGTCGTCAGTCGCTGGACACTGAGGGAATTGCTGAGGAGGGGATCTGAGCACCTATGGACATGTTCGGAGTGCAATGGTGATGACCCGCAAATAACTCAATAGAAAACATAACACTCAACACTTTTCCCGGGTCTAGGGTTTTATAGAAATCATGACACTCAACACTTCTCCAGGGTCAAGGGTTATATAGAAATATTGACACTCAACACTTCTCCGGGGTCAAGGGTTATATAGACAAAAATGACACTCAACACTTCTCTGGGGTCAAAGGTTATATAGACAAAAATGACACTCAACACTTCTCCGGGTCAAGGGTTATATAGACAAAAATGACACTCAAAACTTCTCCAGGGTCAAGGGTTATATAGACAAAAATGACACTCAACACTACTCCAGGGTCAAGGGTTATATAGACAAAAATGACACTCAACACTTCTCCGGGGTCATGGGTTATATAGACAAAAATGACACTCAACACTTCTCTGGAGTCAAGGGTTATATAGACAAAAATGACACTCAACACTTCTCCGGGGTCAAGGGTTAGTTATATAGACAAAAATTACACTCAACACTTCTCCGGGGTCAAGAGTTATATAGACAAAAAAGACACTCAACACTTCTCCGGGGTCAAGGGTTATATATAAAAAAATGACACTCAACACTTCTCCGGGTCAAGAGGGTTATATATTTAAAAAATGGCACTCAACACTTCTCCAGGGTCAAGGGATATATAGACAAAAATGACACTCAACACTTCTCCGGGGTCAAGGGTTATATAGACAAAAATGACACTCACCACTTCTCTGGGGTCAAGGGTTATATAGACAAAAATGACACTCACCACTTCTCTGGGGTCAAGGGTTATATAGACAAAAATGACAATCGACACTTCTCCGGGGTCAAGGGTTAGTTATATAGACAAAAATTACTCTCAACATTTCTCCGGAGTCAAGGGTTATATAGACAAAAAAGACACTCAACACTTCTCCGGGGTCAAGGGTTATATATTTAAAAAATGGCACTCAACACTTCTCCGGGATCAAGGGTTATATAGGCAAAAATGACACTCAACACTTCTCCGGGGTCAAGGGTTATATAGACAAAAATGACACTCAACACTTCTCTGGGGTCAAGGGTTATATAGACATAAAAGACACTCATCACTTCTCCGGGGTCAAGGGTTATATATAAAAAAATGACACTCAACACTTCTCCGGGGTCAAGGGTTATATATTTAAAAATGGCACTCAACACTTCTCCGGGGTCAAGGGTTATATAGACAAAAATGACACTCAACACTTCTCCGGGGTCAAGGGTTATATAGACAAAAATTACACTCAACACTTCTCCGGGGTCAAGGGTTATATAGACAAAAAATGACACTCAACACTTCTCCGGGGTCAAGGGTTATATATTTAAAATTTGGCACTCAACACTTCTCCGGGGTCAAGGATTATATAGAAAAATAATGACACTTAACACTTCTCCAAGGTCAGGGGTTGTATAGAAATCATAACACTCAACACTTCTCCAGGGTCAGGGGTTGTATAGAAATCATGACACTCAACACTTATCCAGGGTCAGGGGTTGTATAGAAATCATGAAACTCAACACTTCTCCAGGGTCAGGGGTTGTATAGAAATCATGACATTCAACACTTCTCCAGGGTCAGGAGTTGTATATAAATCATGACACTTAACACTTCTCCAGGGTCAAGGGTTGTATAGAAATCATGACACTCAACACTTCTCCAGGGTCAGGGGTTGTATAGAAATCATGACACTCAACACTTCTCCAGGGTCAAGGGTTGTATATAAATCATGACACTCAACACTTCTCCAGGGTCAAGGGTTGTATATAAATCATGACACTCAACACTTCTCCAGGGTCAAGGGTTGTATATAAATCATGACACTCAACACTTCTCCAGGGTCAGGGGTTGTATAGAAATCATAACACTCAACACTTCTCCAGGGTCAGAGGTTGTAGAGAAATCATGACGCTCAACACTTCTCCAGGGTCAGGGGTTGTATAGAAATCATGACACTCAACACTTCTCCAGGGTCAGGGGTTGTATAGAAATCATGACACTCAACACTTCTCCAGGGTCAGGGTTGTATAGAAATCATGACACTCAACACTTCTCCAGGGTCAGGGGTTGTATAGAAATCATGACACTCAACACTTCTCCTGGGTCAGGGGTTGTATAGAAATCATGACACTCAACACTTCTCCAGGGTCAAGGGTTATATAGACAAAAATGACACTCAACACTTCTCCGGGGTCAAGGGTTATATAGACAAAAATGACACTCAACACTTCTCCGGGGTCAAGGGTTATATAGACAAAAATGACACTCAACACTACTCCGGGGTCATGGGTTAGTTATATAGACAAAAATTACACTCAACACTTATGCGGGGTCAAGGGTTATATATAAAAAATGACACTCAACACTTCTCCGGGGTCAAGGGTTATATATTTAAAAAATGGCACTCAACACTTCTCCGGGGTCAAGGGTTATATAGACAAAAATGGCACTCAAAACTTCTCTGGGGTCAAGGGTTATATAGACAAAAATGACACTCAACACTTCTCCGGGGTCAAGGGTTAGTTATATAGACAAAAATTACACTCAACACTTCTCCGGGGTCAAGGGTTATATAGACAAAAAAGAAACTCAACACTTCTCCGGGGTCAAAGGTTATGTATAAAAAAATGACACTCAACACTTCTCCGGGGTCAAGGGTTATATATTTAAAAAATGGTACTCAACACTTCGCCGGGGTCAAGGATTATATAGAAAAATAATGACACTTAACACTTCTCCAGGGTCAGGGGTTGTATAGAAATCATGACACTCAACACTTCTCCAGGGTCAGGGGTTGTATAGAAATCATGAAACTCAACACTTCTCCAGGGTCAGGGTTTGTATAGAAATCATGACACTCAACACTTCTCCAGGGTAAGGAGTTGTATATAAATCATGACACTTAACACTTCTCCAGGATCAAGGGTTGTATAGAAATCATGACACTCAACACTTCTCCAGGGTCAGGGTTGTATAGAAATCATGACACTCAACACTTCTCCAGGGTCAGGGGTTGTATAGAAATCATGACACTCAACACTTCTCCAGGGTCACGGGTTGTATAGAAATCATAACACTCAACACTTCTCCAGGGTCAGTGGTTGTATAGAAATCATGACACTCAACACTTCTCCAGGGTCAGGGGTTGTATAGAAATCATGACACTCAACACTTCTCCAGGGTCAGGGGTTGTATAGAAATCATGACACTCAACACTTCTCCAGGGTCAAGGGTTGTATATAAATCATGACACTCAACACTTCTCCAGGGTCAGGGGTTGTATAGAAATCATGACACTCAACACTTCTCCAGGGTCAGGGGTTGTATAGAAATCATGACACTCAACACTTCTCCAGGGTCAGGGGTTGTATATAAATCATGACACTCAACACTTCTCCGGGGTCAGGGGTTGTATAGAAATCATGACACTCAAAACTTTTCCAGGGTCAGGGGTTGTATAGAAATCATGACACTCAACACTTCTCCATGGTCAGGGGTTGTATAGAAATCATGACACTCAACACTTCTCCAGGGTCAGGGGTTGTATAGAAATCATGACACTCAACACTTCTCCAGGGTCAGGGGTTGTATAGAAATCATGACACTCAACACTTCTCCAGGGTCAGGGGTTGTATAGAAATCATGACACTCAACACTTCTCCAGGGTCAGGGGTTGTATAGAAATCATGACACTCAACACTTCTCCAGGGTCAGGGGTTGTATAGAAATCATGACACTCAACACTTCTCCAGGGTCAGGGGTTGTATAGAAATCATGACACTCAACACTTCTCCAGGGTCAGGGGTTGTATAGAAATCATGACACTCAACACTTCTCCAGGGTCAAGGGTTGTATATAAATCATGACACTCAACACTTCTCCAGGGTCAGGGGTTGTATAGAAATCATGACACTCAACACTTCTCCAGGGTCAGGGGTTGTATAGAAATCATGACACTCAACACTTCTCCAGGGTCAGGGGTTGTATATAAATCATGACACTCAACACTTCTCCGGGTCAGGGGTTGTATAGAAATCATGACACTCAAAACTTTTCCAGGGTCAGGGGTTGTATAGAAATCATGACACTCAACACTTCTCCATGGTCAGGGGTTGTATAGAAATCATAACACTCAACACTTCTCCAGGGTCAGGGGTTGTATAGAAATCATGACACTCAACACTTCTCCAGGGTCAGGGGTTGTATAGAAATCATGACACTCAACACTTCTCCAGGGTCAGGGGTTGTATAGAAATCATGACACTCAACACTTCTCCAGGGTCAGGGGTTGTATAGAAATCATGACACTCAACACTTCTCCAGGGTCAGGGGTTGTATAGAAATCATGACACTCAACACTTCTCCAGGGTCAGGGGTTGTATAGAAATCATGACACTCAACACTTCTCGTTGTGGGTCATGAACGAGACAACGTTAACTATCAACGTGTCTTGTAATACAAATCCATAATTTGTTGATGTAAGAAGTGCTGGAGCGGATATGGGTAATTCCTGACTGCAATGAAATTGGTTCCATGGACATACTAGAATATAATGTTTTTTTTTTCTTTAAAGGTTTGTGAAAGTGTGCAAATATTCGACTTAGTACACAAATCTGTCTCCAACATTTTGTCAACGGATATTTCTATTAATATGTTAACACATATGTCTCTATCAATTTGTGGACACATATGTCTATGTCTCTATCAACATGTGACGCTTTAATCTACCTACCTACCTAACAACCTACCTACCTACTTACTTACCTATCGACCTACCGACCTACCTACCTACCTACCTACCTACCTACCTACCTACCTACCTACCTACCTACTTACCTACCTACCGACCTACCTACCTACCTACCTACTTACCTACCTAACTACCTACCTGCCTAATTACCTACCTGTCTGCCCTTATATCTATCTATCTATCTATCTATCTATCTATCTATCTATCTATCTATCTATCTATCTATCTATCTATCTATCTATCTATCTATCTATCTATCTATCTATCTATCTATCTATCTATCTATCTATCTATCTATCTATCTATCTATCTATCTATCTATCTATCTATCTATCTATCTATCTATCTATCTATCTATCTATCTATCTATCTATCTATCTATCTATCTATCTATCTATCTATCTATCTATCTATCTATCTGTCTATCTGTCTATCTGTCTGTCTGTCTGTCTGCCTGCCTGCCTGTCTGTCTGTCTGTCTGTCTGTCTGTCTGTCTATCTATCCATCTTTCTATCTACCTATCTTGAGTGCTTCCCCTCATTTATTGTAACTCTTAATTCGTGGAGTCAGTTTCATATCAACCGGGTCATCCCCATAGCCTCTGCCCATCCCGTACTAGTATTTCCCTATATGCTTACAGACTGAATGTTCCTGTAAGATGTTGATTATACATACATCTGCTTTTCCCACTAAACACTGGATCGACCAGATCCCTTCTCCACCTTTAGACTTCTCAGTCTCTCAATATATACGTCCATGTCCCTCATATTCTCCTCCTTTTCTCTTAAGGACTGAAGAACAAACTTGGCGATGGGCCTTGTCGAGTGTAAGGCCACACCAGCGAACCGGCTATTTCATTGTCGCGTACACCAGAATGTCCTGGACAGTACACCCAGGTTAAGGCTCTCACTGTAGAGCTATCCAAGAGCTGCCAGCGAGCTTATCGGCTATTTCATTGTCGTGTACACCAGCATGTCCTGGACAGTACACCCAGGTTAACGCTCTCACTGTAGAGTCATCCAGGAGCTGCCAGCGAGCTTATCAGCTATTTCATTGTCGTGTACACCAGCATGTCCTGGGCAGTACACCCAGGTTAACGCTCTCACTGTAGAGTCATCCAGGAGCTGCCAGCGAGCTTATCAGCTATTTCATTGTCGTGTACACCAGCATGTCCTGGACAGTACACCCAGGTTAACGCTCTCACTGTAGAGTCATCCAGGAGCTGCCAGCGAGCTTATCAGCTATTTCATTGTCGTGTACACCAGCATGTCCTGGGCAGTACACCCAGGTTAACGCGCTCACTGTAGAGTCATCCAGGAGCTGCCAGCGAGCTTATCAGCTGTTTCATTGCCGTGTACACCAGCATGTCCTGGACAGTACACCCAGGTTAACGCTCTCACTGTAGAGTCATCCAGGAGCTGCCAGCGAGCTTATCAGCTGTTTCATTGCCGTGTACACCAGCATGTCCTGGGCAGTAAACCCAGGTTAACGCTCTCACTGTAGAGTCATCCAAGAGCTGCCAGCGAGCTTATCAGCTGTTTCATTGCCGTGTACACCAGCATGTCCTGGGCAGTAAACCCAGGTTAACGCTCTCACTGTAGAGTCATCCAAGAGCTGCCAGCGAGCTTATCAGCTGTTTCATTGCCGTGTACACCAGCATGTCCTGGACAGTACACCCAGGTTAACGCTCTCACTGTAGAGTCATCCAGGAGCTGCCAGCGAGCTTATCAGCTGTTTCATTGCCGTGTACACCAGCATGTCCTGGACAGTACACCCAGGTTAACGCTCTCACTGTAGAGTCATCCAGGAGCTGCCAGCGAGCTTATCAGCTATTTCATTGCCGTGTACACCAGCATGTCCTGGGCAGTAAACCCAGGTTAACGCTCTCACTGTAGAGTCATCCAGGAGCTGCCAGCGAGCTTATCAGCTATTTCATTGTCGTGTACACCAGCATGTCCTGGACAGTAAACCCAGGTTAACGCTCTCACTGTAGAGTCATCCAGGAGCTGCCAGCGAGCTTATCAGCTGTTTCATTGCCGTGTACACCAGCATGTCCTGGGCAGTAAACCCAGGTTAACGCTCTCACTGTAGAGTCATCCAGGAGCTGCCAGCGAGCTTATCAGCTATTTCATTGTCGTGTACACCAGCATGTCCTGGACAGTACACCCAGGTTAACGCGCTCACTGTAGAGTCATCCAGGAGCTGCCAGCGAGCTTATCAGCTATTTCATTGCCGTGTACACCAGCATGTCCTGGGCAGTACACCCAGGTTAACGCGCTCACTGTAGAGTCATCCAGGAGCTGCCAGCGAGCTTATCAGCTATTTCATTGCCGTGTACACCAGCATGTCCTGGGCAGTACACCCAGGTTAACGCGCTCACTGTAGAGTCATCCAGGAGCTGCCAGCGAGCTTATCAGCTGTTTCATTGTCGTGTACACCAGCATGTCCTGGGCAGTAAACCCAGGTTAACGCGCTCACTGTAGAGTCATCCAGGAGCTGCCAGCGAGCTTATCAGCTGTTTCATTGCCGTGTACACCAGCATGTCCTGGGCAGTAAACCCAGGTTAACGCGCTCACTGTAGAGCCATACAGGAGCTGCCAGCGAGCTTATCAGCTGTTTCATTGTCGTGTACACCAGCATGTCCTGGACAGTACACCCAGGTTAACGCGCTCACTGTAGAGTCATCCAGGAGCTGCCAGCGAGCTTATCAGCTGTTTCATTGTCGTGTACACCAGCATGTCCTGGACAGTACACCCAGGTTAACGCGCTCACTGTAGAGCCATACAGGAGCTGCCAGCGAGCTTATCAGCTGTTTCATTGCCGTGTACACCAGCATGTCCTGGGCAGTAAACCCAGGTTAACGCTCTCACTGTAGAGTCATCCAGGAGCTGCCAGCGAGCTTATCAGCTGTTTCATTGTCGTGTACACCAGCATGTCCTGGGCAGTAAACCCAGGTTAACGCGCTCACTGTAGAGTCATCCAGGAGCTGCCAGCGAGCTTATCAGCTGTTTCATTGCCGTGTACACCAGCATGTCCTGGGCAGTAAACCCAGGTTAACGCGCTCACTGTAGAGCCATACAGGAGCTGCCAGCGAGCTTATCAGCTGTTTCATTGTCGTGTACACCAGCATGTCCTGGACAGTACACCCAGGTTAACGCGCTCACTGTAGAGTCATCCAGGAGCTGCCAGCGAGCTTATCAGCTATTTCATTGTCGTGTACACCAGCATGTCCTGGACAGTACACCCAGGTTAAAGCGCTCACTGTAGAGCCATACAGGAGCTGCCAGCGAGCTTATCAGCTGTTTCATTGTCGTGTACACCAGCATGTCCTGGACAGTACACCCAGGTTAACGCGCTCACTGTAGAGTCATCCAGGAGCTGCCAGCGAGCTTATCAGCTGTTTCATTGCCGTGTACACCAGCATGTCCTGGACAGTACACCCAGGTTAACGCGCTCACTGTAGAGCCATACAGGAGCTGCCAGCGAGCTTATCAGCTGTTTCATTGTCGTGTACACCAGCATGTCCTGGGCAGTACACCCAGGTTAACGCTCTCACTGTAGAGCCATCCAGGAGCTACATCCACTCCTGCCACAGACACTGTCTGCTAACAAGCCTCTATAGTTTTCCTAAGTCTTATGGGCTATCAATGAGATAAAGTTGCTTACACAGAACAGAGACAAATGACGAGATTTGATAAAATATCTTTTGAAGGATTCAAAACTGCTAGAAATAAAAATTTAGATAAAAAAAGAGTATCTGGGTCTATGACCTGTGGGCCGGCTACGGCTCGAAAGGTCAATAGATTGATACTGGCTGAGACATAGATTCCGAAAATTCACCCTACTCTTTTGACATCATCAGATATGCAAGCTATAGACGGCTAACGTAACTTAACCCTCAACCCCTATTGCTGGTACAGCTGATAACGTCACACGCTTTTGGTGATTCCTGGGTTTCCCTAAAAAATAATCTATAACTGACTATCGTCCACTAAGCTTCTGTGGCACACATAGCGAGTCCGTCACCGCGCGATCCACGTTCTGTGGAGCCAATGTTTTAACACACAGTAAACGTCAACAACTTTGTTGTATTATCTGTGAAGGACTTTGTTGTATTAGCTGTTAAAGATTTTGTTGTATCAGATGTCAATGACATTGTTGTATTAGCTGTGAACTACTTTGTTGTATTAGATATGAACGACTTTGTTGCATTAGCTGTGAACAACTTTGTTTTGTTGTATTAACTCTGAACGTCTTTGTTGTGTTAGCTGTGAACAACTTTGTTGTTTTAACTGTGAACAACTGTGTTGTATTAGTTGCGAACGACTTTGTTTTGTTGTTTTAACTGTGAACGTCTTTGTTTTGCTGTATTAACTGTGAACGACTTTTTCATATTAATTGTAAGTGTGTATGCCTCTAATAACTATAAATGTGATCACTTTACCTTTTTATATGTGAAAACTTTTGTTTTATTTATATGTGAACACATTGTGTCTATTATATGTGATCGCATTGTCTTTTAATATGGGAACATTTTTTTCTAATGTATATGTGATGTGAACACTTCTGTTTCTTTCTTTTATGTGTGATGTGAAAACTTTTGTTTCTTTTATATATGTTACGTGAACACTTTTGTCTCTATCATCTTTTAACATTTTTGTCTCTTTTTTGTGTGATATGAACACTTTTGTCTCTATTATATGTGATGTGAACATCAATGTTTTTATTATATGTGATGTGAACACTTTTGTCTCTATTATATGTGATGTGAAATCTTTTGTCTCTATTATATGTGATGTGAACACTTTTGTCTATATTATATGTGATGTGAACACAATGGGCCCTATTATATGTGAACAATTTAGTCTCTGTTATATGTGATGTGAACACTTTTGTCTCTATCTAATGTGATGTGTGCACCGTTGTTTTGATTATATGTAATGTGAACAATTTTGTTTCTTTTGTATATGATGTGAACACTTTTGTCCCCATTATTTTTGAAAGCTTTTGTCTCTTTTATGTGTTCTGTGAATACTTTTGCCTCTTTTATATGCGATGTGAACTCTTTTACCCCTATTATATGTGATGCGAACACTTTTGTCTCTATATATGTGTGAAATCTTTTGTTTCTATTATATGTGAATTATTTTGTCTCAATTATATGTGAACACTTTTGTCTCTATTATATGTGAACTATTTTGTCTCTGTTAAATGTGATGTGAACACTTTTGTCTCTATTATATCTGAACTCTTTTGTCTTTATTATATGTGATGTGAACACTTTTGTCTCTATTATATGTTAATACTTTTGTCTCTATTATATGTTAAATCTTTTGTTTCTATTATATGTGAACTCCTTAACCCCTATTATATGTGATGCGAAAACGTTTGTCTCTATTATATGTGATCTGAACACTTTTGTCTCTATTATATGTGATGTGAACACTTTTGTCTATATTATATGTGATGTGAACACTTTTAACTCTATTATATGTGATGTGAACACTTTTGTTTCTATTATATGTGAAGTCTTTGCCCCTATTATATGTGATGTGAACACTTTTACGTCTATTATATGTGAAGTCTTTGGCCCATATTATATGTTATGTGAACGCTTTTGTCTCTATTGTATGCGAACTCTTTTCCCCCTATTATATGTGATGTCAACACTTTTGTCTCTATTATGTATGTTCCGAACACTTTTGTCTCTATTATATGTGAACTCATTTCCCCAGTTATATGTGATGTCAACACTTTTGTCTCTATTATAAGTGAACTCTTTCTCCCCCCCCCCATTATATGTGATGCCAACACCTTTGTCTCTATATATGTGAACTCTTTTCCCTCTATTATATGTGATGTGAACACTTTTGTCTCTATATATGTGAACTCCTTTCCCCCTATCATATGTGATGTCAACACTTTTGTCTCTATTATATGTGAACCCCCATTATATGTGATGTTAACACTTGTGTCTCTATTATATGTGAACTCTTTTCTCCCCACTATATGTGATGTGAACACTTTTGTCTCTATTATATGTGATGCAAACACTTTTGTCTCCATTATATGTGATGTAAACTCTTTTCTTCCCATTATATGTGATGTGAACACTTTTGTCTCTATTATATGTGATGTGAACACTTTTGTCTCCATTATATGTGAACTCCTTTCTCCCCATTATATGTGATGTTAACACTTTTGTCTCTATTATATGTGATCTGAACACTTTTGTCTCTATTATATGTGATGTGAGCACTTTTGTCTCTACTATATGTGAACAATTTTGTCTCTATTTTATGTGATTCGAAAACTTTTGTCTCTAATATATGTAATGTTACCACTTTTTTCTCTATTATATATTAACACTTTTGTCTCTATTATATGTGAACCTTTTTGCCCCTATTATATGTGAACTCATTTGTCTCATTATATATGAACTCTTTAGCCATATTTATGTGAAGTCTTTTGCCCCTCGTATATGTGAACACTTTTTCCCCTATTATATGTAATGTGAACACTTTTGCCCCTATTATATGCGATGTGAACACTTTTGCCCCTATTATATGCGATGTGAACACTTTTGCCCCTATTATATGCGATGTGAACACTTTTGCCCCTTTTATATGTTATGTGAACACTTTTGCCCCTATTATATGTAATGTGAACACTTTTGCCCCTACTATATGCGATGTGAACACTTTTGCCCCTTTTATATGCGATGTGAACACTTTTGCCCCTATTATATGTAATGTGAACACTTTTGCCACTATTATATGCGATGTGAACACTTTTGCCCCTATTATATGTAATGTGAACACTTTTGCCCCTATTATATGTGATGCAAACACTTTTGTCTCCATTATATGTGATGTAAACTCTTTTCTTCCCATTATATGCCATGTGAACACTTTTGCCCCTATTATGTGCCATGTGAACACTTTTGTCTCTGTTATACATGAACACAAAATTCAAGAGTCAGTAACAAAAATGTGTAAAGAAATTGAACAAAAAACGCAAGTAATTTTGTATCAATTTTTGAACCGAATACTTTTATTTCAGATTTTGAAAACCTCGGAATAATCAAAAATGTCCTAAATTGGAAGAATATTTTATTTCATTTAGTCTCTTTAAAAAAAAAAATCAAATTCGCACAAAAACGGTTCTGTTTTTCGATTTTGTATCCTTTGTGTTAGATCGGTTTTCCGTTGCATCAAATCCTGAAGTCTCTAAGTGAGCTTTTGAATGATTGTATTTATGAAGTTAGTAGCCATGTCTGATGAGTAACTTATATAGCAGTAAGGGTATGTCATTTTCATGCAGGTGCTATATAGTTCTCGGCAAAATGGTTTGTTTGAGACAGATGATGTACAGTTATTCTTGCTGCTAGCGCAGGCGTTTTGCGTGGTTTCCAAGCATGGACAGAGGTTGTTTAGACATGTGTTCTTGCATAGGTTCGTGAAAGGGGCGCAGGAGATGTTCAAACATTCAATTGCCGGATTGATCTTGCAAGCCTCTGTGAGTACGGGACATGCCGCGGTACAAGTGTCGAGGCAGCCTGTCTTGACTCCGACGGAAAATGTGAGGACAAGAGCGACAATTAGAATACCTGCAAGGGAAATAACTCGGTAAGGTTAATTAGAATACCTGCAAGGGAAATAACTCGGTAAGGTTAATTAGAATACCTGCAAGGGAAATAACTCGGTATGGTTAATTAGAATACCTGCAAGGGAAATAACTCGGTAAGTTTAATGAAAACAGCAATTCTGTTTAACATTCATAATTTAAAAAAAAACGAAATTGGATATAGGTAGTAATGGATAAATTAAAGTAAAATAAAGTAAAGTAAAGTAAATTAAATTAAATTAAATTAAATTAAATTAAATTAAATTAAATTAAATTAAATTAAATTAAAAATTAAATTAAATTAAATTAAAGTAAAGTAAAGTAAAAGTAAAAATAAAAGTAAAAGTAAAGTAAAGTAAATTAAAGAGCCCCCGTCACGCCAAGTGGCGTATAAGGAATATGGTGTTAGTGACCATACATTTTACAGACCTTCAGCACATGATTTTTGGGATAATGTGGTCGGTATTACGCCCGTGCCGCTCTACTTTCCCAAAAAAAAAATCCGGAACCCATTTAAGGCTGGGTGAACCCGGAAGCTGTCGGTTTGGATCTACAACAAATCTACATCTTATCTACCACTACAACAAATCTACATCTTATCTTCCACCACAACAAATCTATATCTTATCTTCCACCACAACAAATCTACATCTTATCTTCCACTACAACAAATCTACATCTTATCTTCCACTACAACAATTCTACATCTTATCTTCCACTACAACAAATCTACATCTTATCTTCCACTACAACAAATCTATATCTTATCTTCCACTACAACAAATCTACATCTTATCTTCCACTACAACAAATCTACATCTTATCTTCCACTACAACAAATCTATATCTTATCTTCCACTACAACAAATCTACATCTTATCTTCCACCACAACAAATCTACATCTTATCTTCCACCACAACAAATCTACATCTTATCTTCCACTACAACAAATCTACATTTTATCTTCCACTACACCAAAGCTACAACTTATCTTCCACTACAACAAATCTACATCTTATCTTCCACCACAACAAATCTACATCTTATCTTCCACCACAACAAATCTACATCTTATCTTCCACCACAACAAATCTACATCTTATCTTCCACTACAACAAATCTACATCTTATCTTCCACTACAACAAATCTACATCTTATCTTCCACTACAACAAATCTACATCTTATCTTCCACTACAACAAATCTACATCTTATCTTCCACTACAACAAATCTACATCTTATCTTCCACTACAACAATTCTACATCTTATCTTCCACTACAACAAATCATACATTTCCCATTAGGCATTCGGACACCGGAACTTAAATCATCTTCCGTGTATTCTCTAGCGTATTCTCTAGCGTATTCTCTAGCGTATAGCGGCGTTGACAATTGCTACAATTGTCGCTACATGAGAACGGTTCTATCATCATTATAGATTCGTCCGATGGATAATGTACATTATCTGTCAACAAATCAAAATTACTAGTAGTTCTTACACACTCTGCAAGAAATGTGTCTACCTTATCTGTGAACGCTTCTGTCTTTATTAACGATAGGCCTGTCGTCACATTAAGTGTGAACCGATATACGCCGTGAATGCAATGCTATGTTTTCCCTGCTAACGCTGCAGTCTTTTTGCCTTGTGAACAACCCTGTCTCTAATAACTGAACATTTCTATAACTGGTAACAGTAATGAGTTATGTCTCTAGTAACTGAACATTTCTATAACTGGTAACAGTAATGAGTTCTGTCTATAGTAACTGAACATTTCTATAACTGGTAACAATAATGAGTCATGTCTCTAATAACTGAACATTTCTATAAATGGTAACAGTAATGAGTTTTGTCCCTAATAACTGAACATTTCTATAACTGGTAACAGTAATGAGTCATGTCTCTAATAACGGAACATTTCTATAACTGGTAACAGTAATGAGTTCTGTCTCTAATAACTGAACATTTCTATAACTGGTAACAGTAATGAGTCATGTATCTAATAACTGAACATTTCTATAACTGGTAACAGTAATGAGTCATGTATCTAATAACTGAACATTTCTATAACTGGTAACAGTAATGAGTCATGTATCTAATAACTGAACATTTCTATAACTGGTAACAGTAATGAGTCATGTATCTAATAACTGAACATTTCTATAACTGGTAACAGTAATGAGTCATGTATCTAATAACTGAACATTTATATAACTGGTAACAGTAATGAGTCCTGTCTCTAATAACTGAACATTTCTATAACTGGTAACAGTAATGAGTCCTGTCTCTAATAACTGAACATTTCTATAACTGGTAACAGTAATGAGTCCTGTCTCTAATAACTGAACATTTCTATAACTGGTAACAGTAATGAGTCCTGTCTCTAATAACTGAACATTTCTATCATTGTTAAATGTGAACAATTTTGCCTATAGTAACTAAACATTACTAATATACTTAACTCCTAGCATTTCTCTTTTTATAACTGTGAACTAATATACCCGCCCTCTTTACTTACAACACATTTCTCTGGATGATGCCTGCAAGCTTCAAAACAACACAAACCGGCCAGAAACGGAGTCAATCTTTCCGATAACCAGCTACCAAATTCACTCCAGCTTTTATCTGCTGCCAGACAGTACAAGCTGTCATCCTATAGACTTTGTTTTAATTCAAAATTGGTTAGCGAAGAAAACGATATTCCTGTATCAATATTTCAAATCAAAACAACTGTCAATCACATTCTTTGATCATGAAGTAGGGTACGATTGATTTACCAACAATTTTAATTTCAAAAGAAATCTCACAAAGCGCTTGTATGATATTCTGGATTGATAATTATGTTATCAGTTACGTTGTTATCGCTGACAGGGTTGATTGAGATACGCACTTATGTGGTTTGAGATTAACGTTTACAGAACATTTAACGCCTTAATTCTTTTAATTTTAAATTTTAATAAAACATTTAGCTTCATGAATGTGTCTCTTACTAAAAGTTTAGCTCTAGAAATGTGTCTCTTACTAAACCTTTAGCTCTAGAAATGTGTCTCTTACTAAAAGTTTAGCTCTAGAAATGTGTCTCTTACTAAACATTTAGATTTAGAAATGTGTCTCTTACTAAAAGTTTAGCTCTAGAAATGTGTCTCTTACTAAAAGTTTAGCTCTAGAAATGTGTCTCTTACTAAAAGTTTAGCTCTAGAAATGTGTCTCTTACTAAAAGTTTAGCTTTAGAAATGTGTCTCTTACTAAAAGTTTAGCTCTAGAAATGTGTCTCTTACTAAAAGTTTAGCTCTAGAAATGTGTCTCTTACTAAAAGTTTAGCTTTAGAAATGTGTCTCTTACTAAAAGTTTAGCTCTAGAAATGTGTCTCTTACTAAAAGTTTAGCTCTAGAAATGTGTCTCTTACTAAAAGTTTAGCTCTAGAAATGTGTCTCTTACTAAAAGTTTAGCTCTAGAAATGTGTCTCTTACTAAAAGTTTAGCTTTAGAAATGTGTCTCTTACTAAAAGTTTAGCTCTAGAAATGTGTCTCTTACTAAAAGTTTAGCTCTAGAAATGTGTCTCTTACTAAAAGTTTAGCTCTATAAATGTGTCTCTTACTAAAAGTTTAGCTTTAGAAATGTGTCTCTTACTAAAAGTTTAGCTTTAGAAATGTGTCTCTTACTAAAAGTTTAGCTTTAGAAATGTGCCTCTTACTAAAAGTTTAGCTTTAGAAATGTGTCTCTTACTAAAAGTTTAGCTCTAGAAATGTGTCTCTTACTAAAAGTTTAGCTTTAGAAATGTGTCTCTTACTAAAAGTTTAGCTCTAGAAATGTGTCTCTTACTAAACATTTAATTCCATAAATGTGGTTTTTAGTAAACATTAAACTATGAGATTGTCTCTCAGTAAACATTAAACTATGAGATTGTCTCTCAGTAAACATTAAACTATGAGATTGTTTGTCAGTAAACATTAAACTATATAATTGTCTCTCAGTAAACATAAAACAAGATTGTCTCTCAGTAGACATTAAACTATGAGATTGTCTCTCAGTAAACATTAAACTATGAGATTGTCTCTCAGTAAACATTAAACTATGAGATTGTCTCTCAGTAAACATTAAACTATAAGATTGTCTCTCAGTAAACATTATACTATGAGATTGTCTCTCAGTAAACATTAAACTATGAGATTGTCTCTCAGCAAACATTAAACTATGAGATTGTTTGTCAGTAAACTTTAAACTATAAGATTGTCTCTCAGTAAACATTAAACTATGAGATTGTCTCTCAGTAAACATTAAACTATGCGATTGTTTGTCAGTAAACATTAAACTATGAGATTGTCTCTCAGTAAACATTAAACTATGAGATTGTCTCTCAGTAAACATTAAACTATGTGGTTGTCTCTCAGTAAACATTAAACTATGAGATTGTCTCTCAGTAAACATTAAACTATGAGATTGTCTCTCAGTAAACATTAAATTATGAGATTGTCTCTAAGTAAACATTAAACTATGAGATTGTTTGTCAGTAAACATTAAACTATGAGATTGTCTCTCAGTAAACATTAAACTATGAGATTGTTTGTCAGTAAACATTAAACTATGAGATTGTCTCTCAGTAAACATTATACTATGAGATTGTCTGTCAGTAAACATTAAACTATATAATTGTCTCTCAGTAAACATTAAACTATGAGATTGTCTCTCAGTAAACATTAAACTATGAGATTGTCTCTCAGTAAACATTAAACTATGAGATTGTCTCTCAGTAAACATTAAACTATGAGATTGTCTCTCATTAAACATTAAACTATGAGATTGTCTCTCAGTAAACATTAAACTATGAGATTGTCTCTCAGTAAACATTAAACTATGAGATTGTCTGTCAGTAAACATTAAACTATATAATTGTCTCTCAGTAAACATTAAACTATGAGATTGTCTCTCAGTAAACATTAAACTATGAGATTGTTTGTCAGTAAACATTAAACTATATAATTGTCTCTCAGTAAACATTAAACTATAAGATTGTCTCTCAGTAAACATTAAACTATAAGATGCTCTCTCAGTAAACATTAAACTATGAGATTAACTCTCAGTAAACATTAAACTATGAGATTGTCTCTCAGTAAACATTAAACTATGAGATTGTCTCTCAGTAAACATTAAACTATGAGATTGTCTCTCAGTAAACATTAAATTATGAGATTGTCTCTAAGTAAACATTAAACTATGAGAATGTTTGTCAGTAAACATTAAACTATGAGATTGTCTCTCAGTAAACATTAAACTATGAGATTGTTTGTCAGTAAACATTAAACTATGAGATTGTCTCTCAGTAAAAATTAAACTATGAGATTGCCTCTCAGTAAACATAAAACTATATAATTGTCTCTCAGTAAACATTAAACTATGAGATTGTCTCTCAGTAAACATTAAACTATGAGATTGTCTCTCAGTAAACATTAAACTATGAGATTGTCTCTCAGTAAACATTAAACTATGAGATTGTCTCTCAGTAAACATTAAACTATATAATTGTCTCTCAGTAAACATTAAACTATAAGATTGTCTCTCAGTAAACATTAAACTATGAGATTGTCTCTCATTAAACATTAAACTATGAGATTGTATGTCAGTAAACATGAAACTATATAATTGTCTCTCAGTAAACATTAAACTATGAGATTGTCTCTCAGTAAACATTAAACTATGAGATTGTTTGTCAGTAAACATTAAACTATATAATTATCTCTCAGTAAACATTAAACTATAAGATTGTCTCTCAGTAAACATTAAACTATAAGATTGTCTCTCAGTAAACATTAAACTATGAGATTGTCTCTCAGTAAACATTAAACTATGAGATTGTCTCTCAGTAAACATTAAACTATGAGATTGTCTATCAGTAAACATTAAACTATAAGATTGTCTCTCAGTAAACATTAAACTATGAGATTGTCTCTCAGTAAACATTAAACTATGAGATTGTCTCTCATTAAACATTAAACTATGAGATTGTCTCTCAGTAAACATTAAACTATGAGATTGTCTCTCAGTAAACATTAAACTATGAGATTGTTTGTCAGTAAACATTAAACTATATAATTGTCTCTCAGTAAACATAAAACAAGATTGTCTCTCAGTAAACATTAAACTATGAGATTGTCTCTCAGTAAACATTAAACTATGAGATTGTCTCTCAGTAAACATTAAACTATGAGATTGTCTCTCAGTAAACATTAAACTATAAGATTGTCTCTCAGTAAACATTAAACTATATAATTGTCTCTCAGTAAACATTAAACTATATAATTGTCTCTCAGTAAACATTAAACTATAAGATTGTCTCTCAGTAAACATTAAACTATAAGATTGTCTCTCAGTAAACATTAAACTATGAGATTGTCTCTCAGTAAACATTAAACTATATAATTGTCTCTCAGTAAACATTAAACTATAAGATTGTCTCTCAGTAAACATTAAACTATAAGATTGTCTCTCAGTAAACATTAAACTATATAATTGTCTCTCAGTAAACATTAAACTATAAGATTGTCTCTCAGTAAACATTAAACTATGAGATTGTCTCTCAGTAAACATTAATCTATGAGATTGTCTCTCAGTAAACATTAAACTATGAGATTGTCTCTCAGTAAACATTAAACTATGAGACTGTCTCTCAGTAAACATTAAACTATATAATTGTCTCTCAGTAAACATTAAACTATGAGACTGTCTCTCAGTAAACATTAAACTATAAGACTGTCTCCCAGCACCCCTCTTTAGTCCTTTCTCCCTTCCTGTTTCCCGTTCCAATATTTAAAACAAAAATGCTGTGATCTGACCGCCTATTGGGATCATTTATACAATCATTTATGATTTCTGATAATTTATTAAATCATTTATTGTTTAAGATCTGAAAAACTGAGAAGGTCGAACTGAAGAGTACATTGACGGAACGTTGTTTTAGCGTCGTGCTGTGAAACAGAAAGAGCGCTTAGATATACGCAATAAGCCTTCGTTATTTTCAGTATCTCATTATGCATTTAGTTCTCACTGTTGAGAATACCATGGTCAGCTAAGAAGAGTAATGAAAATGTTCGGAAAGAGGTCAATGAAAAAAGATAGCTAATTTCCAATATTAGGAAGAAATAATAATCATTTTTTGGCCATGTAATGAGAAGGGAACAGATGGAATATATTGTAACAACTGGAAAAATTGAGAGACGAAGAGATAGAGGGAAGCAAAGTGAAAAGATACCTGATAGCTTAAGAGAATGGCTTGGCAGAAGGTCAACAAAAGAAATGATAAATAACTGTCGAGATTAAAAGTTGTGGAGAGACGTGATCACCCACATCAGCAGGCATGGTACTTGATGATGATGATGCTTAGTGTAGTTTATTTTGGTTTGGTTTTAGATTAGTTTAGTTTAGTTTACTTTAGTCTAGAATGGTTTGGTTTAGCTTAGTTTAGTATGGTTTAGTTTAGTATGGTTTAGTTTGGTCTGGTCTGGTCTGGTTTAGTTTAGTTTAGTTTAGTTTAGTTTAGTTTGGTTTAGATTAGTTTAGTTCAGTTTAATTTAGTTTAGTTTTGGTTTGGTTTAGTTTAATTTAATTTAGTTTAGTTTACTTTTGGTTCAGTTTAGTTTAGTTTGGTTTAGTTTAGTTTAGTTTAGTTTACTTTTGTTTTGGTTAAGTTTAGTTTAGTTTGGTATAGTTTAGTTTAGTTTAGTTTAGTTTAGTTTAGTTTAGATTAGTTTAGTTCAGTTTAATTTAGTTTAGTTTTGGTTTGGTTTAGTTTAATTTAATTTAGTCTAGTTTACTTTTGTTTTGGTTAAATTTAGTTTAGTTTGGTTTAGTTTAGTTTAGTTTAGTTTAGTTTAGTATAGTTTAGTTTAGTTTAGTTTAGTTTAGTTTAGTTTAATCGACCGATCATTCTCATTGCACACCGGACATACCCACACGAGCTGAGATCTCTACCCAGTATATCCCTCAGACATGTGGAGACTGACGACCCCAGTATATCCCTCAGACATGTGGAGACTGACGACCCCAGTATATCCCTCAGACATGTGGAGACTGACGACCCCAGTATATCCCTCAGACACGTGGAGACTGACGACCCCAGTATATCCCACAGCAATGTGGAGACTGACGACCCCAGTATATCCCTCAGCAATGTGGAGACTGACGACCCCAGTATATCCCTCAGACATGTGGAGACTGACGACCCCAGTATATCCCTCAGCAATGTGGAGACTAACCACCCCAGTATATCCCTCAGCAATGTGGAGACTGACGACCCCAGTATATCCCTCAGCAATGTGGAGACTGACGACCCCAGTATATCCCTCAGACACGTGGAGACTGACGACCCCAGTATATCCCTCAGACATGTGGAGACTGACGACCCCAGTATATCCCTCAGACATGTGGAGACTGACGACCCCAGTATATCCCTCAGCAATGTGGAGGCTGACGACCCCAGTATATCCCTCAGACACGTGGAGACTGACGACCCCAGTATATCCCTCAGACACGTGGAGACTGACGACCCCAGTATATCCCGCAGCAATGTGGAGACTGACGACCCCAGTATATCCCTCAGACACGTGGAGACTGACGACCCCAGTATATCCCTCAGCAATGTGGAGACTGACGACCCCAGGATATCCCTCAGACACGTGAAGACTGACGACCCCAGTATATCCCTCAGACATGTGGAGACTGACGACCCCAGTATATCCCTCAGACATGTGGAGACTGACGACCCCAGTATATCCCTCAGACACGTGGAGACTGACGACCCCAGTATATCCCTCAGACATGTGGAGACTGACGACCCCAGTATATCCCTCAGACACGTGGAGACTGACGACCCCAGTATATCCCTCAGACATGTGGAGACTGACGACCCCAGTATATCCCTCAGACATGTGGAGACTGACGACCCCAGTATATCCCTCAGACACGTGGAGACTGACGACCCCAGTATATCCCTCAGACATGTGGAGACTGACGACCCCAGTATATCCCTCAGACATGTGGAGACTGACGACCCCAGTATATCCCTCAGACATGTGGAGACTGACGACCCCAGTATATCCCTTAGACATGTGGAGACTGACGACCCCAGTATATCCCTCAGACATGTGGAGACTGACGACCCCAGTATATCCCTCAGACACGTGAAGACTGACGACCCCAGTATATCCCTCAGACACGTGGAGACTGACGACCCCAGTATATCCCTCAGACATGTGGAGACTGACGACCCCAGTTCTGTGCTGATTTGCTTTTCTTCTGTGTCTCACTTCGTACCGGCTCCTTTCTGACTTATCCAGTTTTGCCCTGACTTTTATGCAGTCTGAACATGGTTGTAGATTTATGTTTATTGATTGAATCATTAGCTCGCCATGCCTTCCTGGGAGCATTCAGCATGTCAACCTGGTCCATTTAACGCTCGCTATCCACGGCAGCTGTTCCAGCCAGGCTGTCAGCTCGTTCGTTTCCTTACACGCACGAAGAACGAAAATAAACTACACACCAGTTAGTCCTGAGTTCTTTCTATTGACCTTTCGAGCCGTAACCGGCCCATAGGGCGTAGACCAAGATACACCTTCTCCTATATGGATTTTTTGTTCTAGCAGTTTTCTTTTAAAGATATTTTATCAAATCTCGCCATCTGTCTCTGTTCTGTGCAAGCAGTTCTATCTCATTGAGGGAGCCGACTCCTGCTGCTCTTGCCTCTCTCATCAATGTTCTTCTCAGTGTCTCCCTGGGTCTTCCTCTTTTTCTTTTACCTGTTGTTTCCCATATGAGGGCTTGCTTTGCTATTCGGTTATTATCTCTTCTCATCACATGTCCAACGTATGATCATCGTCTTTTCTTTCTGAGTTCTTTAGTGACACCAAAAATAATCTTCGAGTCCAGCTCTTTTAGATTTGTTCTAAGCATAGCCATTGAGTCACACAGAAAACGTAGATAAGTAGCTGGTCCTCATGGCACTGGCCAGCCACTGACCCACAGACGTCGCAAGATTGAAGCCCACATTCAATAAACCAGCGTCATCTGGTTGGGGCGGCGACTGTCACTCAAGTGTAACTGATACAAGAAGGCGGGGCATCACTTCAATGCAAACATCACGTTTATTTGACCATGTCAGAATGGGACATATTTTGTTGATGTTTCTACAAAAGAGCCCTATACAAACCAAATAATTACAAATTCTGCCCATTCAAATATATTTTTTATTCACAGAATCAGGTTCTTTGCAGTCAGTGCATGCCACCATCCCCTCCACGACCCGTCCCAGCATTCCTTGAGGCGAATTGTTCTTGTAAGTTGTTGATTGTAGCCAATATTTTGTTTTGCTGAACAATTTTTACCTTTTGTGTGTGAGTGAGTGAGGTGTATCAAATTAAAGCCATTCCCATAAAATATTATTTTTAAGACCCAGGAGAATGTACTAGACCCAGGAGAATGTACTAGACTCAGGAGAATGTACTACACCCAGGAAAATGTACTAGACCCACGAGAGTGTACTAGACCCCGGTGAATGTACTAGACCCAGGAGAATGTACTAGACCCAGGAGAGTGTACTAGACCCAGGAAAATTTACTTGACCCCGGTGAATGTACTAGACCCAGGAGAATGTACTTGACCGAGGAGAATGTACTATACCCAGAAGAGTGTACTAGCCCCGGTGAATGTACTAGACCCAGGAGAATGTACTAGACCCAGGAGAATGTACTAGACCCAGGAGAATGTACTATACCCAGGAAAGTGTACTAGCCCCGGTGAATGTACTTGACCCAGGAGAATGTACTAGACCCAAGAGAATGTACTAGACCCAGGAGAATGTTCTAGACCCAAGAGAGTGCACTAGACCCCGGTGAATGTACTATACCCAGGAGAATGTACTAGACCCAGGAGAATATAGTAGGCCCAGGAGAATGTACTAGACCCAAGAGAGTGTACTAGACCCCGGTGAATGTACTATACCCAGGAGAATGTACTAGACCCAGGAGAATGTTCTAGACCAAGGAGAGTGTACTAGACTCCGGTGAATGTACTAGACAGAATGTGCTAGACCTAGGAGAATGTACTAGACCTAGGAGAATGTGCTAGACCTAGGAGAATGTACTAGACCTAGGAGAATGGGCTAGACCTAGGAGAATGTGATAGACCTAGGAGAATGTGATAGACCTAGGAGAATGTACTTGACCTAGGAGAATGTGCTAGACCTAGGAGAATGTTCTTGAATCAGGAGAATGTGCTAGACCTAAGAGAATGCACTAGACCTAGGAGAATGTGCTAGACCTAAGAGAATGTACTAGACCTAGGAGAATGTTCTTGAATCAGGAGAATGTGCTAGACCTAAGAGAATGCACTAGACCTAGGAGAATGTGCTAGACCTAAGAGAATGTACTAGACCTAGGAGAATGTTCTTGAATCAGGAGAATGTGTTAGACCTAAGAGAATGCACTAGACGTAGGAGAATGTGCTAGACCTAAAAGAATGTACTAGACCTAGGAAAATTTGCTAGACCTAGGAGAATGTTCTTGACCTAGGAGAATGTACTGGACCTAGGAGAATGTGCTAGACCTAGGAGAATGTGCTAGTCCTAGGAGAATGTACTAGACCTAGGACAATGTACTAGACCTTGGAGAATGTGCTAGACCTAGGAGAATGTACTATACCTAGGAGAATGTGCTAGATCTAGTAGAATGTTCTTGAATCTTGAGAATGTACTAGTCCTAGGAGAATGTACTTGACCTAGGAGAATGTACTAGACATAGGAGAAGGTGCTAGACCTAGGAGAATGTACTAGACCTAGGAGAATATCCTAGACCTAGGAGAATGTACTAGACCTAGGAGAATGTACTAGACCTAGGAGAATGTGCTCGACCTTGGAGAATGTCCTAGACCTAGGAGAATGTACTAGACCTATGAGAATGTACTGGACCTAGGAGAATGTGCTAAGCCTATGAGAATGTACTAGACCTAGGAGAATGTACTAGACCTTTTAGAATGTGCTAGTCCTAGGACAATGTACTAGACCAAGGAGATTGTACTAGAACCAAGAGTATGTACTAGACGCAGGACAATCTTGTAGATATTGGAGAATGTACTAGACCCAGGAGAATATATTTGTCCTTGGAGAATATACTAGACCCAGGAGAATATATTTGTCCTTGAAGAATATACTAGACCCAGGAGAATGTACTAGTCCTTGGAGAATATACTAAACCCAGGAGAATGTACTAGTCCTTGGAGAATGTACTAGACCCAGGAGAATGTACGAAACGTTGGAGAATATACTAGACCCAGGAGAATGTACTAGACCTAGGAGAATGTACTAGACCCAGGAGAATGTAAAAGTCCTTGGTGAATGTTCTAGACCCTGAATACTGCTCCAGACCAAGGAGAATCTACTAGACAAAGGATAATATACTAAACACGGGAGAATGTTCTACACTAAGTAAAATGTACTAGACCCAGGAGAATGTACTTGACCCAGGTGAATGTACTAGACTCCGGAGAATGAACTAGACCCAGGAGAATGTGTGTGACGCAGGAGAATGTACTAGACCCAGGTGAATATACTAGACCTATGAGAATGTTCTAAACCCTGGAGAATATACTAGACGCAGGAGAATGTACTAGACCCAGGAGAATGTACTAGACCCATGATAATATACTAGACCCTTGAGAATATACTAGACCCAGGAGAATGTCCTTGACACAGGAGAATGTACTAGACCCAGGTGAATATACTAGACCTACGAGAATGTACTAGACCCAGAAGAATATACTAGACCTAGGAGAATGTACTAGACCCAGGAGAATGTACTAGATCCAGGAGAATGTACTAGACCCAGAGAATGTACTAGACCCATGAGAATGTACTTGACCCAGGAGAATGTACTAGACCCATGAGAATGTACTAGACCCAGGAGAATGTACTAGACCCAGGAAATCGTCATCTATAATCGATGCATAATTTTCATGGTTAGAACTAACTTGCCACTTTTAGATAAAACCAAACAGCCGTGATCAGGAAACGATAGAACGAGATTTCCAAAAGGCAGTTGTGTGAGGACACATTGAAGAACACACTTATAAACACACAGAGGAAAGTCATAGAAAGCAGAGCAGTAAACAGTCACTGTGTCAATAAATGGTGTTGCGATTGTTGATCCAGCGGTGAACTGACGGCCAACGGCCCAACGCTGTGTAATGAAGATTATCATCATCATGTGCCATACCTGTTGGCGTAGGCGACCATGTCCTTCCACAGCTCTCTATATAGCCAGAGGACGTCAAAGTTCTCTCCCCTGCCTTCTTAGGCGTATAAGGAATGTAGTGTTGGTGATCATATTTTTCTATGATCACGGCACATTTTTGGGTGATGTGGTCGGTATCACGCCAAGCCGCCTTTACTTTCCACAAAAACTACGGGTACCTATTTCTTGAGGCTGGATGAACTCCGTCCGAACCTTGTCGGTCCGAAAAAAAATCTGCCACTTCTGGGAATCGAACCCGAACCGGTTATGATTATGGAAGGCCTCGGTATCACTGCAAACGAATTAGAAATCCATAATTGCTCAATCGCCGTGCCAGTGGAATCATCCGAATTACTAACTCATCTCCCAAACAAAGAAAGATAACTGTAGTCCCCATCATAGCAGTCTCAGCACACGCCTAAAGATATAAAGCGAAATCGCACAGAAAGTGAACACAGCCCTCTGTTCCCTGTCATACGATATCATCATTCATCGTAAAGAATTGGAATATCGAAACATGATCAAAACGGATGAAACACATAGCTCACGGTGAGCACAGAGCACTTAACTCAGTAGCTCCTGCTACAAGCCGGAATTGGAATATGAGGAAACTGCAACAAGGAACACTTTTCAGACATAGCCTTTAATGGTTCCTGCCGCCTATCCACCATATTGATCGGAAGTTCACGTCCTCCTGAAAAAAGATGATCGTCATATTTTTTTTAAAAAATGTATAGCGCTTGAATGATGTTAGGACATCGTGTATGACTCCAATTCCGAACATATAAACACACAGTTAGTCGTCAGATTATGTCCGTCGCACATCTAACAACAGACCGTAAGATTAGCTTTTGACCGGTCTAGGGATATACGATCGACCGGTCTAGGACAGGGTCTAATCAGGAAACAAGCACACTAACCACTCAGCCACCGAGACTCCATAACCACAGTAAAAAAAAAAAGTAAAGTGCCCCGTCACGCCAAGTGGCGTATAGAAAATATGGTGTTAGTGACCATAAATTTTACAGACCTTCGGCACATGATTTTTGCGGTAATGTGGTCGGTATTACGCTCGTACCGCTTTACTTTCCAAGAAAAAAATCCGGTACGCACTAAAGGCTGGGTGAACCGGTCCCGTCGGTTGGGATCGAACCCTACCTCTTGTCCTTTGTAGTGCAGTTCTCTAACCACAGTACATCGTATAAATTATGTTGTCAAGTGGTTTCCATGTCATGACACCAAGCTATCTATATCGTCCGTGATCTCTCTTTCCTTTTGCTTTGCCAGTTGTAACCAAGTATTCCAACTTTCCTCTTCTCATAATAATGTTTGCAGGTGTTTCTGTGTTCACTTATACAATTTCCGTACAAGGTATTCCATTTATCAGACCTTGGAGGAAGTAGAGTTAATCTAATATCGGTGAGGTTTGGACATTCAAACATGTGATGTTCTACTGTTTCATGTGGGTGCTCACAGAGCGGAGTATGGTTTCAATCATTCATTCATTTTTTCCTCTCGGATCGAAGACAGCACATAGGGCGGAAGTCATAGTTCTCCATGATTGACGATTTGTTGCTAGTTCTTGTAGTTATTTGTTGTTTCTTAGTTCCATGGTTGAGCCTTCCCTACTAATTGTTCTGCATAGCGATTCTCTTGGTCTGTCTTGTTTTCTTTTACCAGATGGTTTCCACATGAATGCCTGACGGGGAAGTCTTTCTTCATTCATTCTCAGCACATGACCGATGTATTTCCAACACCTTCTTCTGGTAAAGGTCGACACGTATTCTTGTTTTGATTCGTCTCTCATCTGTTCATGATTTCAATGCACGATATAAATGAAATAAATTGAGAGTTGTTGCAGCTATTTAGTGCATTTTAAAATACAGAAAAAGTACAAGAAAGGAAATATATATAAATATATAACATTTTATTGAATTGTCGAGGGAAGTTACGTCCACCTTTGTATACAAAGATAATACAGTACAATGTTTGAAAATAGTATAGTTACAGAGGCGGATATTCGGGGAGACAACGGAGACCACGACCCTTCTAATATTTGATCATAATACATAACACAATCACATTACAGCTCAATGAGTTAAATGTCAGTGCACATAACACAATCACATTACAGCTCAATGAGTTAAATGTCAGTGCACATAACACAATCACATTACAGCTCAATGAGTTAAATGTCAGTGCACATAACACAATCACAGTACAGCTCAATGAGTTAAATGTCAGTGCACATAACACAATCACATTACAGCTCAATGAGTTAAATGTCAGTGCACATAACACAATCACATTACAGCTCAATGAGTTAAATGTCAGTGCACATAACACAATCACAGTACAGCTCAATGAGTTAAATGTCAGTGTACATAACACAATCACATTACAGCTCAATGAGTTAAATGTCAGTGTACATAACACAATCACATTACAGCTCAATGAGTTAAATGTCAGTGCACATAACACAATCACATTACAGCTCAATGAGTTAAATGTCAGTGCACATAACACAATCACATTACAGCTCAATGAGTTAAATGTCAGTGCACATAACACAATCACATTACAGCTCAATGAGTTAAATGTCAGTGCACAACCAAGTACCGTGTTCCCTAGTCATCATCATTGAGTGCCGTCTCCGCATCGAAGGTTGGCTACCATGGAGCGCAATTCCGCTCTGTCTCTTGCTTTGATGGGGCAGGTTGTCATAGACTTATTTGTCCATCTTTTGATGTTACTCGTCCATGTTAGTCGTGGTCTGCCTCTGACTTTTTTACCTTGTATTTTCCCTTCCAAGAATGCTTTGAG
The DNA here is from genome assembly GCA_032433765.1 of Megaustenia siamemsis. Lineage (NCBI taxonomy): Eukaryota > Metazoa > Mollusca > Gastropoda > Stylommatophora > Ariophantidae > Megaustenia > Megaustenia siamemsis. The sequence goes on along the minus strand of JAVIAB010000008.1, from coordinate 4,791,513 downwards.
TAGGCTGTTGTGTCATTTTAACATGCCCCACAAATCTCAGTTTTCTTGTTTGAATTATCCCCTAGTATAGCCGTGAAATAGTTCAAATAACTCAAGCCGTTACTAATAAATAGTCGCCAATATCTATGAAGGTCAAACCTACTACAACCGTACAACGGCATCTATCGACCCTGCAATGGTTATGAGAACTAGGTAGACCATCTCAACAATTACCTCCCCGTTTCCATGGCAACTATTGAACAACAAATCAGATAACGTTTTATCTATTTATTGAAACATTAGAAATAGTGCCGATGTGGAGGAGAATTTAGGAAGCGCCTCGTGCAAGAATCACTGCGCCTTGTCTTTATATTGAGCAAAACCTGTCAGAAAATTTTAATTAAAATCAAAACCATATTGTCTACGTTACTTTTAATGCAAATAATTCAGATATTGTGATGTAATTACAAATATGTTAATTTATAGCAATATTTGAGGGAACTATATTACACAGCGCATGTTACAGCAATTTGTTTATTTCTCAAATGATCTGGTCAAAGGTCAGCCTAAATGTTCGGTCCCATGTCCTGGCCTCCACGAGTTTCAAACTCACCGTTTGCCGCTGCACACTTACCTTCTGTGAAAATATGTACTTCTTCTCAATATCAAAAAAAGAGAATTGGAGGAAAAGTTGAATTCCCAACAAGAAGATAATATCAATGAAATATCCTTTGCAGAAGATTAAGTAAGAATTAGACACAACCTGATTTCTGACTTAAGTCATTGTCATTGTGAAGGTGATATTTGCAACCTAGCTCAGACGAAAGCTGAACTCAAATTTTTTACATTGAATTTAAACATCCCGAAGTATATAGTTACAAGAATAGAACCGAAATAATGGAGTTTGGTTGAATTACATGAAAAATACATTCTATTGAAAGGGAAATAAGCATAAAAATATACATAATGAATAACCGAAATAATGATTATAGTTATCTCCCTCTAAAATATATGTTAGCCATAACATACATTGTAATATATATATAAAACGCTAAAATCAAAGTAAAAGTAATTTTAATGAGCAAAAAAAAATATGCATGATCAATAACTGGAAGCAGCATATCTTGAGTTATTTGTGGGCCATCATCATCATCAGCATTGCGCTCCGAACATGTCCATAGGTGGTCAGCTGCCTTCCTCAGCAAGACCCGCAGTGTCCAGCGACTGGCGACTCCAGTTCTGTGTTTGTTGATAAGTCTTCTTATACGGCCACTAAGTTTCTCGTTTCTGGTTGTGCCCATCTTAATTCCCATCTTTTTCATACGAAGGAGTAACGTAGACTCATGGCTGTCGAAGTCCTGTGCTCTTCCCACATCTCGGAGGGCATTGATGACGTCCTCCAGATCCATTGGCTCGATCTTGGAGGGCATTGATGACGTCCTCCCGATCCATTGGCTCGATCTTGGAGGGCATTGATGACGTCCTCCCGATCCATTGGCTCGATCTTGGAGGGCATTGATGACGTCCTCCCGATCCATTGGCTCGATCTTGGAGAGCATTGATGACGTCCTCCCGATCCATTGGCTCGATCTTGGAGGGCATTGATGACGTCCTCCCGATCCATTGGCTCGATCTTGGAGGGCATTGATGACGTCCTCCCGATCCATTGGCTCGATCTTGGAGGGCATTGATGACGTCCTCCCGATCCATTCGCTCGATCTTGGAGAGCATTGATGACGTCCTCCCGATCCATTGGCTCGATCTTGGAGGGCATTGATGACGTCCGCCCGATCCATTGGCTCGATCTTGGAGAGCATTGATGACGTCCTCCCGATCCATTGGCTCGATCTTGGAGGGCATTGATGACGTCCTCCCGATCCATTGGCTCGATCTTGGAGGGCATTGATGACGTCCTCCCGATCCATTGGCTCGAAGCATAATTTCATTTCTGTGAACATCTAAACGACGAAAATAAACGCTCACGATGTCTCCACGTGCCGTAGAGCTACTTGACTGGAGTTGGCCAGTCTATAACGTGGAAGCGGGTTCTGGACGATGCGACTAAGTGAGTGCACGTGAGGCTAGACCATCCACGGCATCGACGTTCAGCGACCATATCAATCATGACGACAGTAAGTATTCAGATGAAGCCCTAAAGACTACAACGAGGGAGGAAAACTAGAAAAGGTAAAAGAAGTGGTATGAAATTGTCGAAGTGTGAGAGGCTAGCCCTAAAGTATGTGCGAGTTACATATTGGAATTGTGCATCTATAAATCAACCACGGCCCATTCTTGATAAGCTACTGTGTGGCGCCGATATAATGATTTTGCAAAAAGCACTTCTCGGAGATATGACAGTTAGTACCCCTGGATTTCGTTGTTTCTACAATAGGCGACACCTTGGGCAGACCATCCTTGTGCGAAACAACATGGTGGCAGCTGAGGTTGTTATGTCTGCGTGGGACAATGCAGAATTGCAGCTACATGCGGTTAGGATGCGGACTCCAGTTCCTTTCGTGGTTGTAAATGTGTACGCCTGTAATGGGAAGGTGAACACACAACAATGGCAGAATCTCTTCGTGTTCGAGGAGGAGAACATCGTTTTCTGCTGAGACTTTAATGCTAGAGGCAACCAGTGGGGTAACGTCATAACCAACAAGCAGGGAGATGACCTAGAGAACGCACTGGTGTCGGTCGATTTGGTCTGCTTGAAGGGCAACCAGAATGGCCACTCGAACAGGGGACTCTGATAGATCTCATAGACCTGGCACTGGTGTATTCCGCCGTCGCACCGGTTTGCAGGTGGAGTGTACCGGGATTCAACAGAGGTGATCACTATTCAACTACGAGAACACAGACCAGGACGTCATTAGCAAAATCAGACATAGGAAACAGGGCGCCCCTCGTAGGGGGCAGGGAAGATGGACGCAACCACCCTGGTGGAAAGTAGAGGTCGAGGAAGCTTGGCGGAACAAAAGACAATCGGCCAAGACATGGCAGAAAGCTAGAAGGAATGGAAGAACACAACCTGAGCTCTTGAAGCGTCTGAAAGAAGAGGTCGACCAAAAATGATGCATTTTAAACTATGCGCTAAGCAGGCTAAGGATGCCAAATGGGATGACTTCTGTAAAAAAATGTGCTCATAAAAATCATTAGCCACATTTTGGCGCCTTTATCAGAGCATGAATGGCACAACACGACACAGAGGTATACCAGACTTTCAGAGCACATGCCAGATATGACACAAATCTTATGAGAGCAAAGGGAAGGCCCTGCTTGCCCGCTACATTGAGCAGGCGGACCAAAGAAATGAGGCTGTAAGAATGAGGATACGGAGATCGCTGTCAAAATTGTGTTAGGATGTAGTGCTGGGGGAAGATCTCACAATCACAACCGATACCATTCGCACGACACTTAAAAGGTCACACAACACTGCTCCTGGTCCAGATGGTGTTCGGTACGATGACATAGGCGATTTAGCTGACGACGACTTGACAAAACTGGCCAATGAGTTTAATGCCAGTATTCGGAGTGGCCAGATTAAGGAGGAGTGGCTACACAGCTACTTACTACCGCTACCGAAATCAAACAAGGACCATTCTCAGATCAGTGCCCACAGAATCATCACAATGCAGAACACTGCGGGCAAGCTACTGGAGAAAATAGTTGCCTGTGTCCTCACCTGTCACCTTGAACAGAAACGTGCATTCCCACCCACACTCGGAGGTTATAGATATAACAAAGAGACATGGCTTAATGCGGCAGTCTTTGCCTATGACGTCTTCGAAGGCTACCACAGACGAGAGGAGACATGTGCTGCTGCTATAGATCTGGAGGATGCATACACCAGGGTACCATTTGAATATCTCATGCATATGCTCCTCAAACTGACGGTGCACCCCTTTCTGATTAGATGGGTCGCTGCAGCACTGTTTCAGAGGAAGGTGATACTCAGATGTGGAAGTTGGTCATCCGAGCCAACATCCATTTGTCCAGGGCTGCCACAAGGCTCACCATTGTCACCAGTTCTATTTAACGTGTACACAATAACGATCACGGAACAACAGCTGGATGGGAGGGGAAGAACTATGACTTTTGCTGATGATATTCTGGTATATTGACAGGGAAGAGACAGACGGGGAATCGCCTCCACAATGCAAGACGAACTCGATCGCATTTCTTCCTGGTGTGGGGTTTCAGGTGCATTGGTTAATCCTAATAAAGCATCAGTTTCATGGCTCCCTTAACAATCATATCGTTCATATGACCACACCGTTAGTACGAATGGGAGCTTATGAGATGACCAGGGACAAGTTGATGACATACCTCGGAGTTAAGTTTGATCGCAGTCTGTGTTTTCGGGACCACATCGACCATGTGATAACAAAATCCCGCAAAGGATTAGCCGCCTTGAAGGTCATGGCAGCTGCCAACATCGAGCAGAGGCTACTTACCCTTCTGTTCCAGGGATTGGTCCTCATACCTATCGAGTACGCTCTGGCAATTCTTACAGTCAGTACGACTCAAATAGACAGGCTAGAGAAAATACAGAATGAAGCGATGCGCATTGTCTTGGGATGTACAAGGGACACTCCCTGTGTAGCAATGAGGTATCTTCTTGACTTTCCAACCATGGATGACAGAATCAAGATCTGGAGAGCACGAGCATACCTGAAGATTAGTACAGATAAAGAGCATCCATTGCACCACGAGCTCAACACAGGGAAAGGTGTCAGATTAAAAAGAGGCAAATCATGGATGGGCCGAGCAGAAGATGTCATCAAACAGGTCTGTGGGCTTACCAATATCAGCGTTGGTGAGGAGTGGATACCAGTGCCTACGTCATTCATGGGGACATTCTCGTGTATTGTCACACTCGACAGGAAATGTGGGAAGCAGAACTCAGTCGTGGTCAATGCGGAGGTCAACGGTCTTATCTGGGATAACACCGATGAGAAAGATGCAGTCATCTATACAGACGGATCTGTAATACGACACCACATGAGTGCATGGGCATTTACAGCACGCTCGGCAGGCAGAATAGTCAAGGAAGACAGTGGTGCATACGTCATAACCACGAATAGCATGACGATGGAGGCGATGGCAGTGACCAAGGCATTCAAATGGTTAGAGTCACAAGACTACACCCACGCATGTATAATGAGTGATTCGATGAGCATGATAAGAAAAGTGGAGGCGGGCTCTGTACACAGGCAATGGGTAGAGTCGTTGCAGAAGTAAAAAATGCGTAAGGTCACCTTTGTCTACGTCCCTAGACATGCGGGAGTACGGGGAAATGAAAGAGCGGATAGGTTGGCTAGCTGTGCTGTCGTTGAGGACGGGCAACCAATGGATCGGGCGGACGTCATCAATGCCCTCCGAGATGTGGGAAGGGCACATGACTTAGACGACCATGAGTCCCCGTCACTTCTTCGGATGAAAGAGATGGGAGTTAAGATGGGCACAGCCAAAAACGAGAAACTTAGTGGCTGTGTAAGAAGACTTATCAACCAACACAGAACTGGAGTCGTCAGTCGCTGGACACTGCGGGACTTGCTGAGGAGGGAATCTGAGCACCTACGGACATGTTCGGACTGCAGTGATGATGATGATGATGATGATGATGATGATGATGATGACCCTCAAATAATGTCCGGTTGGGATTTTTATTTATGATTTATCTCTGCGACAACTACCCCTGGTCTCAGCAGCGAGACCCGTTCTGAAACGTCGGTTACTCATCAACGGAAAAAAAAACATGAGTACATCCAAAGTCGGAGTTATCTGCCTGAGCGACGAGGGACCCCTGTGCACACGGCTGCCAGGGAAAAATGGATTAACACGCAAAATTCAGTTCCTAATCTGGATCTGGAAGAGTTGAATGCAGGCGAACGCAACAAGAAGAAGAAGAAGAAGAAGAACAACAACAACAACAACAAATAATTCAATATATGCTGCTTTCAGTTTTTGATCATGAGAAGGGGATCAGTGCAACTATGGACAAGTTATTGAGTTATTTGTGGGTCATCATCATTGCATTTCGGACATGTCCTTAGGTGCACATTTGTGCAAATTGAGAAATAAAAATAGTTGTGTAAATAGTGAAATGAAAATAGTTGGCTCAATATTTCAAAGAAAACAGTTGTGAAATTGTGAACTGAAAATAAATGTCTAAAAGGTGCTATAAAAAGAGTTGTGTAAATAGCGAGATCGTTATCACATGTTAAATCACAGTCCCCTTATCATCTATTTACATTAAGTCTCTTTATCATTTCTTTATTCACATTTTGTGGTTGTTTCCAGTTTTCTGTACGTTACGTCAATACAAGATCTGACCATGATGAAAGCATATTTCCACTACCAAGCAATTATCATTTCTTGCGTCCTTTCAGCCCGTATAGTTGCACTAAGATTTGGTTGTTTATTTAACAAGTTTAATTGTGCTAACAGATCCTGGACCTGGATGTAAGAACAATAAGATGAATAACCACTAGCCAAACGAGATGTGTTACAACTTCTTAATTACTTTGAATGTGCTATCATAATCTGCAAATACTGTGCTGACTGGCGTAGGTGATCATGTCTCTTCACGAATTTTGATCTCGACAATTATCTATCATTTCTGTTGTTGATCTTCTGCAAAGTCATTCTCTTAAATTGTCTCATAACTTTTCTCTTTGCTTCCCTCTATCTCTTCGTCCCTCAATTTTTCAAGTTGTTACAATATATTCCAGTTGTTCTCTTCTCATTACATGGCCAAAAAATGATGAATGTTTCTTTCTAATATTGGAAATTAGCTTTCTCTTTGATCTGGTGTCTTTCAGAACATTTTCATTACTCTTCTTAGCTGTCCAGGTATTCTCAACATTCTTCTGTAAAACCACATTTCTACAGCCTCCAGTGATTTTCTTGTCTGCTGTCTTATTGTCCATGTTTCACATCCATATGTTAAATCTCGCTGTAAATAAAATTTAAGAACTATTTTTCTTGTTTCTAATGTCAAAAACGGATAGTACAATATATTCCTCATTTTTTGGAAAGCTGCTTTTGCTTGAGCCATTCTGTACCTCACCTCTGTTGTACATCTACCATCTCACCTCTGTTGTACATCTACCATCTCACCTCTGTTGTACATCTACCATCTCACCTCTGTTGTACATCTACCATCTCACCTCTGTTGTACATCTACCATCTCACCTCTGTTGTACATCTACCATCTCACCTCTGTTGTACACCTACCATCCCACAACTGTTGTACATCTACCATCTCACCTCTGTTGTACATCTACCATCTCACCTCTGTTGTACATCTACCATCTCACCTCTGTTGTACATCTACCATCTCACCTCTGTTGTACATCTACCATCTCACCTCTGTTGTACACCTACCATCTCACCTCTGTTGTACATCTACCATCTCACCTCTGTTGTACATCTACCATCTCACCTCTGTTGTACACCTACCATCTCACCTCTGTTGTACACCTACCATCTCACCTCTGTTGTACACCTACCATCTCACCTCTGTTGTAGATCTACCATCTCACCTCTGTTGTACACCTACCATCTGTGTCCAACGGAATGTATAATAGTAAAAGCATTTGTGTTAGTTATTTCTCTTGAAAGACACAAAATTATCAAATCAACTAAAGTGTCAATCACAAACAACCGTGAGACACACACTGCAGCAATAGAATATGACCATACTAAACAGAATTATAGTACAGCAGCATAAGTACACAACAAGAGTAAAGAAGTACATAGTGCTCGAGTAACCACTACCGAGAATAGATGTGTCAGACGAATGGAAGGAAACATTGATGAACTCATACCTGAGGGATACGATCAGAAATGAAGAACCGGGTAAAAAGCTAGGAATAATTCCCGCTATAGAATACATTCGCTTCTGACATATGGAAGCGAATCATGGAAAGTAGACAAACAAATGATAAGACGGTTAGAGGCTACAGAAATAGGATTCCTCAGAAGAATGTTGAAAGTTCCCTGGACAGCTGAAAAGACCAATGAGGAAGTTCTCAAAGAGGCCAACACAAAAAGGGAGCTCTTAAAAACATCAGAAAGAAACAATCAGCATTTTTCGGGCACATCATGAGAAGAGGAAAGTTGGAATACTTGGTTACAACTGGCAAAATAAAAGGAAAGAGAGATCGCGGACGACAAAGAGAGAAAATACTGGATAGCTTGGTGTCATGGCGTGGCAAACAGTCAACAACAGAACTGATACGATGTACTGTAGATAGAAGATTGTGGAGGGACATGATCGCCTACTCCAACCTGTATGGCACACGATTATGATGATGATGATGATGATGATAGAATACATAAAGAAGTAACATACAATTATTTGGCCACATGATAAGACAGAGAGATCAAAACATAACACAACGAGCCTTCAATAAATGTTACGAGAACACTAGACTCAAGGGTCGACCACGAAAATGATGGATTGAGTGAATATTAGAAACACTAGGAGACACAACAGAATGAGAGATCATTAGAAGAACAAATAACCATTAATGATATCTCTCCTCGACGCTGAAATGCAAATGAGGAAGGAAAGAAGAATAAGGTTTGTTCCCGTGTAAGCCATCTTCAGTTTTATAGCTTCCATTAACCGAAAAGTGTTTGAATTGTAGACACACTGCGTTAACACAGCAGATGATATTTCTAATTACTATACTGAGATCATTCAATAGATCATTCATTAGATCATTCAATAGACCATTCAATAGATCATTCGTTGGTAGTAAAATCAGGCACAACTCTCTAGAGCTCTCTCGCTCTCCACAACTCCCTACAGCTCTCTCTCATTCTCCACTACTCTATACAGTTCTCCACAACTCCCTACAGCTCTCTCTCATTCTCCACTACTCTATACAGTTCTCCACAACTCCCTACAGCTCTCTCTCATTCTCCACTACTCTATACAGTTCTCCACAACTCCCTACAGCTCTCTCTCATTCTCCACTACTCTATACAGTTCTCCACAACTCCCTACAGCTCTCTCTCATTCTCCACTACTCTATACAGTTCTCCACAACTCCCTACAGCTCTCTCATTCTCCACTACTCTATACAGTTCTCCACAACTCCCTACAGCTCTCTCTCATTCTCCACTACTCTATACAGTTCTCCACAACTCTCTACAGCTCTCTCTCATTCTCCACTACTCTATACAGTTCTCCACAACTCCCTACAGCTCTCTCTCATTCTCCACTACTCTATACAGTTCTCCACAACTCTCTACAGCTCTCTCTCATTCTCCACTACTCTATACAGTTCTCCACAACTCCCTACAGCTCTCTCTCATTCTCCACTACTCTATACAGTTCTCCACAACTCTCTACAGCTCTCTCTCATTCTCCACTACTCTATACAGTTCTCCACAACTCCCTACAGCTCTCTCTCATTCTCCACTACTCTATACATTTCTCCACAACTCTCTATAGCTCTCTCGCTCTCCACATTTGTCTATAGCTCTCTCGTTCTCCACAAATCTCTCTCACTCTCCACAACTCTTTACAGCTCACCACAATTCTCTCGCTCTCCACAATTCTCTACACCTCTCTCGCTTTCCACAACTTTCACTAGCTCTCTCGCTCTCCGCAACTCTGCACAGCTCTCTCAAGCTCTTTACACCTCTTTCACCCTTTGCAACTTTGCACAGATGATGTTCCTAATTACTATACTGAGATCATTCAATAGATCATTCAATAGATCATTCAATAGATCATTCGTTGGTAGTAAAATCAGGCACCATAATTTTTTACATTCAAAGTCTGCTGTTATTAACTCTAGTAATCAACAGTTTTTATTATCAATTGTCAACGTTTTAACGATTCTGTGAATTCTGTTTACGATGGTTAATTAGTTTGATTTGAATTGAGGCTGCCTCGTTTTGGCAGTTAGCGTCTTTCATTACTACAATCAAGTAATTTTATTTTGAACCTGGCAATAATGATAATAAAAGTTGATGGCAGATATTGATGCTTGATCATGCCAGTAAAAAGTCCAGATTAGGACAGATAAATGCTTATATAGTCATCGACATAATCATAATGTGCCACACCTGTTGGCGTAGGCGATCATGTCCATCCACATTTATGTGCCCAACGTGATTCGTATCAATTCTGTTGTTGACTGTTCTACATGCTACGTCATCAAGCTATCTAGTATCTTCTCTCTTTGTCGTCCGCGATCTCTTTTTCTCTATTTTTGCTAGTTGTGACCAAGTATTCCAACTTTCCTCTTCTCATGATGTGCATGAAAAATATTGATTGTTTTGTTTTTCTTATGTTTTTTTAGGAGCTTCTATTTGTCTTGGTCTTTGAGAATTTCCTCATTGGTCTTTTTAGCTGTCCAGGGAACTTCCAACATTCTTCTGAGAAATCCCATCTCTCTGGCTAATTCTCTTGTCTTATTTTTTTTTCGTCTACTGTCCATGATACGCTTTCATAGGTCAGAATGTGCATAATATAGCACCGATAAATTCTCTTTCTCACTTCTATTGGCATAGACTTTAATAAAAAGATTAGTTAAGCATAGACTTAAATAAAAAGATTAGCTAAGCATAGACTTAAATAAAAAGATTAGTTAAGAATAGACTTAAATAAAAAGATTAGTTAAGAATAGACTTAAATAAAAAGATTAGTTAAGAATAGACTTAAATAAAAAGATTAGTTAAGAATAGACTTAAATAAAAAGATTAGTTAAGCAAAGACTTAAATAAAAAGATTAGTTAAGCAAAGACTTAAATAAAAAGATTAGTTAAGCAAAGACTTAAATAAAAAGATTAGTTAAGCAAAGACTTAAATAAAAAGATTAGTTAAGCAAAGACTTAAATAAAAATAACTGAAAACTAGAATATAAAAGTACATCAGCTATAAAAGTCAAGAGCCCCGTCACGCCAAGTCGCGTATAGGGAATATGGTGTTAGTGACCATAATTTTTATAGACCTTCGGCATATGATTTTTGGGTAATGTGGTCGGCATTACGTCCGTACCGCTTTACTTTCCCAGACAAAAAATCCGGTACCCATTAAAGGCTGGGTGAACCCGGTAGCCATCGATTAGGATCGAAGTGGACCTCTTGTTCGTTGTAGTCCAGTCCATGAACATCTGAGATGCTATCATGAGTTCTCATTATCAGACAGCTTCATTACTTGTAGTACTATGATGGGGACTGCAGCTTCCTTTCTTTGTTTGGATCCTTCAATGAGATGAGTTGTTAATTTGGATGATGCCACTGGCACGGGCGGTTGAGCAATTATGGATTTTAATTTGTTTGCAGTGATACCGGGGCCTTCGACTAACTACAACTATATAACTATAACAAGCATTAAATAATTGGTATGATAGTGGTTAATGCTGGTAACAAATGTATCAAAGATTGACAGACAGTTTCGTGTGATGCAATCATGTTTTATTTATTTATTTATTTTATTATTTATTTTATTATTTATTTATTATTTATGTTATTATCTATTTTATTATCTATTTTATTATTTATGTTATTATCTATTTTATTATCTATTTTATTATTTATTTTTTGTGCGTTCGCTAGCTTTTCCCTCAATGGAGGTCACTGGTGACATAGAACTGAATTTTACACGCTGATCTATTTTTTGTCCTGTCAGCTGTCTGCACAGGGGTCCCTCGCCGCTGAGGCAGATAACTCCAACTTTGGAGGTGCTCATATTGTTTTGTGTCGATGAGTAATTGACGTTTCATGCCGGGCCTCATTGTTGAGACCAAGGGTGCTTGCTGCAGAGAGAAATCATTTTTAAAAAAATGGGTGCAGCCGGGATTTGAACCCACAACCTCTCTGTCTCGAGTCTTTAATTTTGAGATGGCATTAGATGATAAGTTGTGGAAATCAAAACTAATCAGCACAAATTGGACATGTGATGAGAAGAGATAATAACCGAATAGCAAAGCAGGCCCTCATATTGGAAACAACAGGTAAGAGAAAAAGAGGAAGACCCAGGGAAGACACTGAGAAGAACATTGATGAGAGAGGCAAGAGCAACAGGGTTCGGCTCCCTCAATGAGATAGAGCTGCTTGCACAGAATAGAGACAAATGGCGAGATTTGATAAAATATCTTTAAAAGAAAACTGCTAGAACAAAAATTTAGATAGGAAAAGGTGTATCTTGGTCTACGCCCTATGGGCCGGCTACGGCTCGAAAGGTCGATAGATAGATAGATAGATAGATAGATAGATAGATAGATAGATAGATAGATAGATAGATAGATAGATAGATAGATAGATAGATAGATAGATAGATAGATAGATAGATAGATAGATAGATAGATAGATAGATAGATAGATAGATAGATAGATAGATAGATAGATAGATAGATAGATAGATAGATAGATAGATAGATAGATTAGATGATAATGATGACGAAAGATGTTGTTATAAAAATCTGCCCCAAAATAACGGTTGTGAACAAGCTATGTCAGAAACATAGGGCTCAACCCTCGCGTTGTTTATTTTTTCTCTAGAATTAGGGGTCTTCTAAAAGCAGATTGGGAACCGGACTTCCGGTCAATATGGTGGATAGGCGGCAATGAACAGTTGAGGCACTGTCTGAAAAAATGTTCCTGGTTGCAGTTTCCTCATATTCCAAGTCCGGCTTGTTGCAGGAGCTACCGAGTTTAGTGCTCTGTGCACACCGTGAGCTGTGTGTTTCATCGGATGGTGTTTCTATATTCAGTTTGCTTACGATGAATAACGGTGTAGCATGGCTAAGGACATACAATACCATTATTCATCGTAAGCAATATGAATATAGAAACACCATCCTATGAAACAAACAGAGCACCATGACTAAGAACAACAAAGGTCAAGAGATAGGATTAGATCCCAACCGACGGCTTCCGGGTTCACCCAGCCTTAAATGGGTACCGGATTTTTTCTGGGATAGTAAAGCGGCACGGGCGTAATACCGACCACATTTCCCCCAAAAATCAAGTGCTGAAGGTCTGTAAAATGTATGGTCACTAACACCATTTTCCCTATACGCCACTTGGTGTGACGGGGGGGGGGGGGGCTCTTTAATTTTTTTATGACTAAGGACAGCTCAGATGCGTTCACTATCGGTGCTCCTATGTCGTATGTCTTTTGACGTGTGCTACGTTTGCTACGATGGGGACTGCAACTTATTTTTTTTGTTTGGATATTCGATGCAATGTTATTTTTAATTATTCCACTGGCACGGGCGGTTGAGCAATTACGGATTTTAATTCGTTTGTAGTGATACCGGGGCCTTCGACTAACTACAACTATAAGACTGGGAACCACAGGATTTATGTTTACTCATGGGGACACTACTCTTCCAAATTGAAATAATTTATCGGACTAAACTTTACCTTTACCCGCCTATTTTATCTACTAGTGACGGGTGTGCATTTATTCCAGGCTGATCTTTAATATTCATATACAGGGCGGACTTTCTTGGCACAAGGTCACCTACATCTTTTCTATTAAAATAAAAGCAAATATAATTCAACTAATCTGGTGAGCCAATCACTTTGTGTTGCTGTCAATCAGATTGAAATAATCCCGCCCATAAAGGCGAAGATCGAATGTATGACGTGCTATGTTAGAACTCCCTATATAAAAGTGAAAAGTTCAGATTTGCAAATGTTACGCTCTTACTGTCACGTTTCGTGGACATTTCGCAGGCTGTCTGACAGTTTCTCTGCTGCTTACAAATGTCTAAAGTTGGACAAGGAATCGTACAAGCCGGCCTCCTGGTGGTCATGTTGTCCGTTCTGTGGGAGAGACACGCTGCAGTCGCGCGTTTAAATTTGGCACAAAACAAAGCAGACGATGCAAACCGGCAGGTGAGATACTTATTTGTTGTTTGTGTATATCTTCTTTGTTATAGTCGTCTATGCATCCCACAGATCTTCATTTACAGGAGACAAATAATAATCAATGAATATTATTCTAGAGGGAAACTTCCGAGGCGATAATCAGCGAATCAATTCAGAGGAAGAGGTATGTTTACAGCACTCGGAAAAAATGACAAATAATCAACAACAGAAAAAAATATGGACCAAGGCAGGATCGAACCCGTACTCAGTGGCACAGCGCCTTGCCACGAAAAGCCAAGCGCTAGGGAACACTGCCACTCAGCTAACTAAAAAATTAGCTTCGTAGGCAAAGTCCCTTCGCGAAGGCTTTCCTATTCAGCCCTACCCTATCCGGGAGATACTTGTCTTAACAGGAAAAAATATTTCCGAGCTGTGATCGCAGCCTTATGCTATAGTCATAGGAAAGCCTTCGCGAAAGGACTTTGCCTACGAAGCTAATTTTTTAGTTAGCTGAGTGGCAGAGTTCCTAAGCGTTTGGCTTTTCGTGGCAAGGCGCTGTGCCACTGAGTACGGGTTCGATCCTGCCTTGGTCCATATTTTTTTCTGTTGTTGATTATTTGTCATTTTTCCGAGTGCTGTAAACATACCTCTTCCTCTGAATTGATTCACTTCATCTTCATTTACTGTTGCTTTTGATAAGATGATACATGCTGTCACAGATGATGTTGTCTAGATATTGCCAGTTCCATAGAACATTTCTGTCTCAGAGTAAGGGCTGTTGTTTATGTTACCAGTGCTTCCCCGTGCACTGTGATCACTGTTGTGAATATAAGGGAACAAATGGAGAGATGGAAAGAACACTTTGAAGAACTTTTGAACAGACCCGGCTCAAATAATCCTCCAGATATACTACCAGCAGAAGAAGAGTTACACGTTAACTGTGGAAAACCAAGCAAAGAAGAAATAATGAAAGCCATCAAGCTATTAAAAAATGGTAAAGCCAAGGGACCAGATGAAATTCCTTCGGAAGCCATCAAAGCAGATATTAACACCTCTACCAAGATGTTACATAATCTATTAGTTAAAATTTGGGAGAGGAAAGAAATACTTAGCGACTGCAAAGAAGGTTATATGATCAAACTACCAAAGAAAGGAAGTTTACAGGAGTGCACAAATTATAGGGGAATTATGCTATCAGTGCCAGGAAAAATATTAAGCAGAATCATTCTGGAGAGACTAAAAGAGGCTATAGAGAAACAATTGAGAGATGAACAAGCAGGTTTTAGGAAGAACAGATCATGTGCTGATCAAATAACTACTCTACGTATAATAGTTGAACAAAGTTTAGAACTAAAATCCCCACTTTATATTGGATTCATAGATTACGAAAATGCATTGGATAGTTTAGACAGAGGAATGCTTTGGAAGTTGCTGAGTCATTACGGAATCCCCATAAAGTTTATTAACCTGATAAAAACAATGTATGAAGGAACGAAATGTAGTGTGGTGCATGAAGGACAGATTACAGAAACATTTGAAATAAGAACAGGAGTAAGGCACGGATGCCTTCTGTCTCCATTTCTCTTTCTACTGGCCATAGATTGGATTATGAAAATAACTCAAAACACAGAAATGGAATCCAGTGGTCACTGATCAAGCAACTTGATGATTTAGACTTTGCTGATGACATTGTTCTCCTATCACACAGCCATCAACAGATGCAGGATAAAATGAGCATACTTGATGAGAGATCACAACAGCTAGGTCTGAAGATTAATAGAGATAAGACCGACATTATGAAAATTAATGCAGTTGGCAATAACCAAATAAAACTAGGAGAAATACCTCCACTAGACGTACAACCTTAATAAGATATATTATTTATTATTTACTATTATTACAACCTTAATAAGGACAGCAATATAGATAAAGAGGGGGGAGCAGAAAATGATACCAAAATAAGGATATCAAAAGCAAGAGGAGCTTTCATTGCACTGGGAAACATATGGAAATCCAAAGAAATTTGGTTAAATACAAAAATAAAAATTTTCAACTCAAATGTTAAGTCGGTCCTGTTATATGGCTGCGAAACATGGAGAACAACAAAATTGACAATCGTGAAGATACAGACTTTCATTAATGGATGCTTACGCAGAATAAAAGGATGGAAATGGCAGGACAAAATCACTAACATAGAATTATGGAAATGTACCTGTAAAATACCAGTGGATAAAGAGATACAGAGAAGATGATGGCGCTGGATAGGACACACACTGCGGAAACCAACTGAGAGTATTACACAACAGGCCCTTTTTGGAATCCCCAGGGGAAAAGACAAAGAGGAAGACCAAGGAATTCTTGGAGAAGACAGATAGAAGCAGAGATGAAGATGATGGGGAAGACATGGAATGATCTTAAAAGAATGGCAAGAAACAGAACGACTTGGAAAGTATTTGTTGAAGATCTATGCTCCACAGGGAGCTGAAAGTGTAGAAGAAGAAGAGGAGGAGGAAGAAGAAAAGGAATAAGAAGAATTAAATGAGAGCTACAAAGATAAGCCAAATAACATTTTCTGGGGGGGGGGTTTAAAAGACACAACAGCCTACTAAAAGTTATATTGGGAGGGAAAATACAAGGTAAAAGAGGCAGAGGCAGGCCAAGACTAACATGGACGAGGGACATCAAAAGATGGACAAGTCAGACTATGACAACCTGCACTATCTAAATAAGAGACAGGGCAGAATGGCGCTTCTTAGTAGCCAACCTTCGATGCGGAGACGGCACTCAATGATGGTGATGATGATGATGATGTTGACGACGACGATGATAATTGAACAAAGAATTAATTAGATTCCACCAATTAAAAAGATGATACAAGAGAAAGAAAACTGCGGCGATACATGAGAAAAACAAACAAAAACAAAAACGTTACATTTAGACCATACTTACCAACCTAGCAAAATATCGGGTCAGATTTATCTCAAATAAATTATTTTGCAAAAAAATAAAATTAATTAAAAAACAACAGTGAGCAAAATGTCTTCAAAGGGAGCCGCGATAGCTCAGTGGTTAGTGCACTGGACTACAAAGGACAAGAGGTAGGGTTCGATCCCAACCAACAGCTTCCCGGTTCACCCAGCCTTTAATGGATACCGGATTTTTTTCTTGGAAAGTAAAGCGGCGCGGGCGTAATACCGACCACATTACCCCAAAAATCATGTGCAGAAGGTCTGTAAAATTTATGGTCACTAACACCATATTCCCTATATGCCACTTGGCGTGACGGGGGTACTTTACTTTTTTTAAAATGTCTTTAAGCATCCATGAAAGTCTGGTTGATGCAGCAGAAGGATAAATAACCTATTGTCAACACAATCCACAATCACACTGTACTGATTCCCTCTTAAAAGTCAAGTACCCCCGTCACGCCAAGTGGCTTATAGGTAATATGGTGTTAGTGACCATACATTTTACAGATCTTCAGCACATGATTTTTGGGGTAATGTGGTTGGTATTACGCTCGTGCCGCTTTACTTTCCCAGAAAAAATCCGGTACCCATTAAAGGCTGGGTGAACCCGGAAGTCGTCGGTTGGGATCGAACCCTACTTCTTGTCCTTTGTAGCCCAGTTCACTAACCACTGAGCTATCGTGGCTCCCATTGATTCTCTCTTAAGTGTAATCTTACTGACTTATTGATTACAAGTAGGGAACATGAGAGACTACTGTCTTCTAAATTCATATTGAAACAACAGTTGACGTTGTTCGTGTATTTGCTGAGATATTATCTTTATTTGAAACAATTTAACAAGTTAATTTGCTGGTTTTTTCCGCCCTCATCACTTACATTCAGCATTTAAATCATTGCTAGCCAATGCCATTTCCATCAGCTGATTTTTGAAGGAGATAAACACTGCTAGTCCAGTTGGAAAATCACATGATTTCTTTGAAAACACCACATGTGGAAAGAGGAAGGAACTCTCAAGTGAAGATTATTTACAAGAAACTAAATATTCATCATCATCATCATCATGTACCGTGCCTGCTGGCGTAGGTGATCATGTCTCTCCACAACTTCCGATCTCGACAGTTATGTATCATTTCTGTTGTTGACCTTCTGCCAAGCCATTCTTTTAAGCTGTCTGGTATCTTACCTCTTTGCTTCCTTCTATGTCTTCGTCCCTCAATTTTCCCAGTTGTTACAATATATTCCAGCTGCCCCCTTGTCATTACATGTCCCAAAAAATTATGATTGCTTCTTCCTAATACTGGAAACTATATTCATCTATCTATCTATCTATCTATCTATCTATCTATCTATCTATCTATCTATCTATCTATCTATCTATCTATCTATCTATCTATCTATCTATCTATCTATCTATCTATCTATCTATCTATCTATCTATCTATCTATCTATCTATCTATCTATCTATCTATCTATCTATCTATCTATCTATCTATCTATCTATCTATCTATCTATCTATCTATCTATCTATCTATCTATCTATCTATCTATCTATCTATCTATCTATCTATCTATCTATCTATCTATCTATCTATCTATCTATCTATCTATCTATCTATCTATCTATCTATCTGTCTGTCTATCTATCTATCTATCAATCTATATATCTATCTATCTATCTATCTATCTATCTATCTATCTATCTATCTATCTATCTATCTATCTATCTATCTATCTATCTATCTATCTATCTATCTATCTATCTATCTATCTATCTATCTATCTATCTATCTATCTATCTATCTATCTATCTATCTATCTATCTCTATCTATCTATTGTCCTTTCGAGCCGAAGACGGCACATAGGGCAGAACTACAATCTCAAAAACAGAAACCCCTGCGTGCCAAAATGGCACATATTGCAGAGATCACTGCTTCTAAAATCTATGGCTCTGTTTCCATAACAATAGTTTTTACAATGACAGCTTGTCAAGCCATCCATCAACTATATATTAGCAAATTAAAATCTTCAATTAAGGTTTAAACGGAACAAGTTGAGATAGGCACGGGGTGACGTACACTGCGACGAAACGTATTTGCCTGAAATGAACGCGATGCAGGCTGTGTCGAATAGTACGAAAAGAGTTTTATCTGTCATGCTATGCAAAATTATGACTAGGGAGGGCCGTGGCACTATGAAACAACCAAGAACTACAAGAACTGGCAGCAAATCGTCAATCATGGACAACTTTGACTTCCGCCCTTTGTGCCGTCTTCGGAAAGATAGGAAAATAAATGAATGATTAAATAAATGAATGAATGATTAAATAAATGAATGAATGATTAAATAAATGAATGAATGATTAAATAAATGAATGAATGATTAAATAAATAAATGAATGATTAAATAAATGAATGAATGATTAAATAAATGAATTAATGTTTAAATAAATAAAAGAATGATTAAATAAATGAATGAATGATTGAATGAATGAAAAAAGAAACTTACTTGGGTTCATTATGAATAAATGTTAGTCTGGCATCAAATCATAGCACATGACCATCAAAATAAAAATAAAACGACACAGCAACATTCGTAAAAGAATTGATGTCAAAATCAGAAAACAAAATGCGCATGAGAAAGGAAATGACTCAAGTCATCACAAATACATCTAGCTCATTCTGCGGTCGGATCTAAATAACAATATAGCCAGATTCAGCCACGAGAGAAACTGTTCAGCAATACAACATCCATCATAAGACACTAATATTTTACCAAACTACCCACTTGCCATGATTGCTTGCTACCAAACGTATGTCAAGACGACAAAGACTACATATTGCAGCATTTGTTTTAAAGTTAAACAGTTATTAAATTTGAATTTAGGAAATACACCAGTCATTACATTAATTAGTTCTCTTCTCATTACATGGCCAAAAATGATGATTGTTTCTTCCTAATATTGGAAATTAGCTCTCTTTTTGCTTTGACCTCTTTCAGAACATCTTCATTACTCTTCTTAGCTGTCCATGGTATTCTCAACATTCGTCTGTAAAACCACATTTTAACAGACTCCAGTGATTTTCTTGTCTGTTGTCCTATTGTCCATGATTCACATCCATATGTTAAGACTGGCTCCACATAATATTTAAGAACTCTGTTTCTTGTTTCTATTGTAAATATACTCATGCAGAAGGGTAACATGGAAAACATCATACAAGAAATGAAAAAAATGGGTTTACATATAAATATTATTTATATATTATTTATATATTATCTATATATTATTTATCCCGTGTGTTACCGGGGCCTCATTGTGAGGGAGGTAAAGAATAGTGACACTGTGACCTTCCAGGCATGTTGTAAGAGGCGATTAAGGAGATTTGATCGATGGCTTGACAAGCTGTCATTGTAAAAAGTATTGTTATGGAAACAGCGCCATAGATTTTAGAGTAGTGATCTCAGCAATATGTGCCATTTTGGCACGCAAGGTTTCTGTTTTGAAATTGTGATTCTGCCCTATGTGCCGTCTTCGGCTCGAAAGGACAATAGATAGATAGATAGATAGATATATTATTTATATATTATTTATATATTATCTATATATTATTTATATATTATCTATGTATTATTTATATATTATTTATAAATTATTTGTATATTTTCTGTATATTATTTATATATATTATATATATATATATATATATATATATATAGTCGGCAATCCTCTTTTCGCGCTCATTAATTTAATCTCTTCTTACACGACGTCATACCTCTTTATCACTGAGTACATTACCTCACTTATTCACGTCACTTCATGTCACCTAAATCTCACATCGCATCACCTCATCTCATAGCATCTCTCATCGCATCACCTCATCTCATATCATGTCATCTCTCATCGCATCACCTCATCTCATATCATGTCATCTCTCATCGCATCACCTCATCTCATATCATAGCATCTCTCATCGCATCACCTCATCTCATATCATATCTCTCAGCGCATCATCTCATCTCATATCATGTCATCTCTCTTCGCATCATCTCATCTCATATCATATCATCTATCATCGCATCACCTCATCTCATATCATATCATCTATCATCGCATCACCTCATCTCATATCATATCATCTCATATAATATCATCTATCATCGCATCACCTCATCTCATATCATATCATCTCTCATCGCATCATCTCATCTCATATCATATCTCTCATCGCATCATCTCATCTCATATCATGTCATCTCTCTTCGCATCATTTCATCTCATATCATATCATCTATCATCGCATCACCTCATCTCATATTATATCATCTATCATCGCATAACCTCATTTCATATCATATCATCTATCATCGCATCAACTCATCTCATATCATATCATCTCATATCATGTCATCTCTCATCGCATCACCTCATCTCATATCATGTCATCTCTCATCGCATCACCTCATCTCATATCATAGCATCTCTCATCGCATCACCTCATCTCATATCATATCTCTCAGCGCATCATCTCATCTCATATCATGTCATCTCTCTTCGCATCATCTCATCTCATATCATATCATCTATCATCGCATCACCTCATCTCATATCATATCATCTATCATCGCATCACCTCATCTCATATCATATCATCTCATATCATATCATCTATCATCGCATCACCTCATCTCATATCATATCATCTCTCATCGCATCATCTCATCTCATATCATATCTCTCATCGCATCATCTCATCTCATATCATGTCATCTCTCTTCGCATCATTTCATCTCATATCATATCATCTATCATCGCATCACCTCATCTCATATTATATCATCTATCATCGCATAACCTCATTTCATATCATATCATCTATCATCGCATCAACTCATCTCATATCATATCATCTCATATCATATCATCTCTCATCGCATCACCTCATCTCATATCATATCATCTCTCATTGCATCACCTCATCTGATATCATATCATCTCATATCATATCATCTCTCATCGCATCGCATCACCTCATCTCATATCATATCATCTCTCATCGCATCATCTCATCTCATATCATGTCATCTCTCTTCGCATCATCTCATCTCATATCATGTCATCTCTCTTCGCATCATCTCATCTAATATCATATCATCCATCATCGCATCATCTCATCTCATATCATCTATCATCGCATCACCTCATCTCATATCATATCATATCATCTCATATCATATCATCTCTCATTGCATCACCTCATCTCATATCATATCATCTCATATCATCTCTCATCGCATCACCTCATCTCATATCATATCATCTCTCATCTCATCTCATATCATATCATCTCTCATCGCATCATCTCATCTCATATCATATCATCTCTCATCGCATCACCTCATCTCATATCATATAATCTCATATCATATCAACTCTCATCGCATCACCTCATCTCATATCATGTCATCTCTCATCGCATCACCTCATCTCATATCATGTCATCTCTCATCGCATCACCTCATCTCATATCATATCATCTCTCATCGCATCATCTCATCTCATATCATGTCATCTCTCATCGCATCACCTCATCTCATATCATATCATCTCTCATCGCATCACCTCATCTCATATCATGTCATCTTTCATCGCATAACCTCATGTCATTTCATATCATCTCTCATTGCATCAACTCATCTCATATCATGTCATCTCTCATCGCATCACCTCATCTCATATCATAACATTTCTCATCGCATCACCTCATCTCATATCATGTCATCTTTCATCGCATCACCTCATGTCATATCATATCATCTCTCATTGCATCAACTCATCTCATATCATGTCATCTCTCATCGCATCACCTCATCTCATATCATGTCATCTTTCATCGCGTCATCTCATCTCATATCATATCATCTCTCATCGCATCATCTCATCTAATATCATGTCATCTCGCTTCGCATCACCTCATCTCACATAATGTCACTCATCGGATTATCACATTGTCTCAAGGAAATATCACATCACCTCATCTCTGCATCACATTACCCCAACTTTATATCACATCACCTCATCTCTACATGACCTTACACTATGTTTATATCACACTGCCTACTTTCTTAATTACATTATCTCATTTGTATATCACATAACCTCATCTCTACATCACATCATTTTACTTCATCTCTATATCACATTACCTCATCTTATATCACATTACCTCATCTCTATATCACATTACCTCATCTCTACATCACATTAACTCATCTCTATATCACATTACCTCATCTCTACATCACACCATTTTACTTCATCTCTATATCACATTACCTCATCTCTATATCACTTTTTTCTAAAATTTCAATTCATCTCTTCTCTGTATCATCTTCATTTCCAATATCCTACCAACTCATCTCAATGTCAACAAACATCGTCTCAATATCACCAAACATCATCTCAATATCACCAAACATCGTCTCAATGTCACCAAACATCGTCTCAATATCACCAAACATCATCTCAATATCACCAAACTTCATCTCAATGTCACCAAACATCATCTCAATATCACCAAACATCATCTCAATATCACCAAACATCATCTCAATATCACCAAACATCATCATAATATCACCAAACTTCATCTCAATATCACCAAACAACATCTCGATATCACCAAACATCATCTCGATATCACCAAACATCATTTCGATATCACCAAACATCATCTCAATATCACCAAACATCGTCTCAATATCACCATACATCGTCTCAATATCACCAAACATCATCTCAATATCATCAAACATAATCTCAATATCACCAAACATCGTCTAAATATCACCAAACATCGTCTCAATATCACCATACATCGTCTCAATATCACCAAACATCATCTCAATATCATCAAACATCATCTCAATATCACCAAACATCATCTCAATATCACCATACATCGTCTCAATATCACCAAACATCATCTCAATATCATCAAACATCATCTCAATATCACCAAACATCGTCTCAATATCACCAAATATCGTCTCAATATCACCAAACATCGTCTCAATATCACCAAACATCGTCTCAATATCACCAAACATCATCTCAATATCACCAAACATCATCTCAATATCACCAAACATCGTCTCAATATCACCAAACATCATCTCAATATCATCAAACATCATCTCAATATCACCAAACATCATCTCAATATCACCAAACATCATCTCAATATCACCAAACATCGTCTCAATATCACCAAACATCATCTGAATATCACCAAACATCGTCTCAATATCACCAAACATCATCTCAATATCACCAAACATCATTTTTAGATGATGTTATGTGATATTGATAGATTTTAGAATTTTTAGATAATGAAATAAGGAACTATATTTCACCAATACCAAGATGATACAAGACATAAAAAAGAATATGGTTTGATGACAGCTTCTATCTAACTGTTGACCTTTCGAGCCGTAGCCGGTCCATAGGACATAGACCCAGATACTCTTTCTCTTATCTATTTTGTTAATTGTATTTCAATCCTTTTAAAGATCTTTTATCAAATCTCGCAATTTGTCTCTGTTCTGTGCAAGCAACTCTATCTTATTGAGGGAGTCGATTCATGCTTCTCTTGCCTCTCTGATCAATATTCTTCTCAGTGTCTCTTGGGGTCGGCCTCTTTTCATCTTACCTGTTGTTTCTCACATGAGGGTTTGCTTTGTTATTCGGTTATTATCTCATCTCATCACATGTCCAACATATGACCATCATCTTTTCTTTATTACTGAAGATATTAGTGGTTGATTGGCGATTTCTCTAATTTCCTCGTTTGTTTGAATTCGTTCCACGCTATACCAAGTATTTCCCTTAGACATTTATTTTCGAATGCGTCCAATAAAAATAAATGTCTAAGGAAAATACTTGATGATAGTTTACACTAATCAAATTTAGAGTGACGCACTGAGCGGCTAAACGTAAATAACCGAAATCCACATTGGCATGGTGCGTCGAAACGTACGGAAAGGGTTAAAAGAATGGCTTGGGCAGAAGATCAACAACTTCTACTTCTTCTTCTTCTTCTTCTTTCCTTCCTCATCTGCCTTTCAGCGTCGAGTGGAGATATAATGTGTGGTCTTTTTCTCATCTGCTCGCCTCTGCTGCTGTTATGTTTTCCTAGTGCTTCTAATCTATCTTTTTGTGGTCGACCCTTTGGTCTGGTATTCCCACAACGTTTATTGAAGGCTCGTTGTGTTGCGTTTCACAAGAAGGTCAACAACAGAAATGATAAATAACTGTCGAGATCAAAAGTTGTGGAAAGACATGATCACCTACGCCAGCAGGCATTGCACTTGATAATGATTGGGAACTGGTTCACTTTGAATCAAAAGGAAGTTTAATTTTCGTTTCAGAGCCACGACTTGATGACAAGGGATTTAGAGAAGAGAGAAGACCTTGAAGAGCGATCTTTTTTGGATGAAGGCGGTAAGTTTGCAGTGGTTTTCAAAATATAGTTCCATTGCTCCTATAATCGGTTCCATGTGGTCAGGTACGGAAGTGGTTATTGTAAACAAGCACGAATATAGTAACTTGTCAAGGGTTTTAAAATTGTGTTTGTAGTAGTCACCACCACCATCATCATCATCATCATCAAGAATTACAAAAAAAACTAATAAATTAGTCAAATGTATACAGGTAACAACATTGCAGAAATGGACAATATTTCAGAGCAAACTAAAGATAGATATATAGATTATCATCATTATCTTCAGGGCGCACTTCCTTTGCAGAACGTTGCAATCAACACAGACCTTCTGAAAGAATCTCTGTCGCTAAGCAGATCACTAAGAGGTAGCTGCATTAACATCAGCCCGTCTAAAAGTATCTATATATCGGACCAGATCTCCCACAGAACGTTGTATTCGCTAAAGCCCTCCTGAAAGAACCTCTATCTCTAGCCAGATCTCCCACAGAACGTTACATTCACCACAGCCCGTCTGAAAGAATCGCTGTCTCTAGCCAGATCCCCCACAGAACGTTGCGTTCACTAAAGCCCTTCTGAAATCATTTCTTTCTCATGCCAGAACTCTCACTTCTGTTGCCATGTTAAAAGTCTCTTTGATGTCTAGAAACCTTCTTCTTGGTCCGCCCCTGTCTGTTCTTCGTTGAATCACGCACTGGTAGTTATGTGTGCATGTGCGTGCGTGCGTGTGCGTACTGGGTGACTCAATAGAGAAGACATCAGCAAAGTAGAGTCCGGCTGTTTGATGCTTTCTCATGTCTCTTATTTCTAGACTATTCTCGACATTTCGCAGACGTCCAGGCACTAATAATTTCTCTTATTTCTAGACTATTCTCGACATTTCGCAGACTTTCAGGCAGTAATACATGTACAAATGGAAGACCTATAACGAACACTTAAATAGACTCAGATTTCTTTATTCTTTCTCAATATAATATGCATAATCAATCCAACTATCTTTAAACATGTGTCCGTATAAGCTACAAGAAGATATAATGAAATAGAAAGAAATCAAGTTACTAATACATTTCTATATATCAATATTCATGTCTTCCTTCTATCTCTCTCTCTCTCTCTCTCTCTCTCTCTCTCTCTCACTCTCTGTCACTCTTATATTTGTATTCCTCTAAGGCCGAAGACAGCATATAGGACGGAAGTCATAGTTCTCCATGATTGACGATTTGCTGTGATTCAGTTTGTTTTGTTATTCGCATATTATCTCTCCTCATCATATGACCAACATATGACCAACATATGACCAACATATGACCAACATATGACCATCGTCTTTTCTTAATTACTAAAGATATTAGTGTTATAAATAAAGTTATACATAAAGTTAGACATAAAGTTATACATAAAGTTATACATATAGTTATAAATAAAGTTATACGTATACGTAGAGTTTTACATAAAGTTATACATAAAGTTATACATAAAAATACAAACTAGCTTTAAAGCTGGGCACTTATACAAAACATCAAACAATTCATACATTAAATATCATGCGGTGCCTCGAGTAGCTTTATATCTGTGCCTAACCCTCGGCAAGAATGTGTGGTCGGAAAGAAAGAAATAGAATGACTAAATCAAACATGAATAATGTTGTCAGTGTCTTTAATGTGATTACATTTCCTTATTTCTTCTACAGGCTCCAGGCAGAGTTATGGTTCACGAGTCCTGGACAAATCAAAGTCATCTTCTAACCCACAGTTCTATGCAAATAATAAGAACAGCCATGGCAGATCTCATCCTGGACATTGGGACTTTGACGGTAAAGGGCATCAGTTTAGAATGGGGATAGATAGGTTCCTATAGAGCGGGTTGATCTAGATGTTGCTCCATGTTCCGCGTGACGTCACATAGGGCTTTGTAGTTCACCATTTATCTCCTATCTGGGCGAGATTTACCATAGTACATAGATATGACATATACAGACACGTACATACATATTACATATAAATATACATACACTTGCACGTACATACATATTACATATACATACACTTGCATGTACATATATATATATATATATATATATATATATATATATATATATACATGTATTACCTTATATACATACCCCTTAGAAGACAGACGGAAAACTAAAGTAAAGCAGCAAGTGGAGAAACATAAAAGGCTCACTAGTCACCCCATGCACCAAAGAATAACTGGTTTCGGAAAAAGAAGACTAAAGAGGGGCAACTTCGCTGCAACCTCCAAAGAACTGGCAACTAGTGACCCAGTACTGTCCCAAACAATGCCGAAACCCTTATGCCCATCTGATATGACTCCTCATGGGAAACACAAAATACCAGAACTTAAGGAAGACATAATAGGAATCATGAAAAAAGGCATACAAACAGACACAGAGAGAAAACACATAGCAGATAAACACATTGACAATAACTACCCACTGGACTTCTGGTCACAAATATACACAGAAGGCTCCTCTACACACGCAACCAGAAATGGAGGAGGAGGTGTGTTCCTGAAGCTGAAAAACCAGGAATAGATCAACAAGTCAATAGCTACTGGGAAATTCTCAAACAACTATAATGCAGAAACTAAAGCCCTCAATTACACTGCAAAAATGGCTATTCGACACAAAAATAACATGCACAAGAAATTAGTGATACTGACTGATGCACTGTCAGTCCTAACAGCTCTAAAAACCCTCAGAAACAACGAACTAGATGACTTGAGTACAACCCTGGACCAACTGTGCAATAACTTCTAGAGAGTGATCACCCAGTGAATACCATCACACTGTAATATACACGGGAACGAACGCGCAGACAAATTAGCTAAAGAGGGAGGGAGATTACCACAGGAGAACCATCCGCTCAATTATGATGAACCCAAATCCATCCTCAATGGCCAGTACCATGAAAAATGGAAACAAGAACACCCAAAGCATAACGAGGCGGATGGATACATCCAACTATCAAACGAGGATTAAGTCATCATACTTCGACTACGCACTGGCCACAACAGAATGAGAAACCACATTTTCACCAAACTCAAAATAGGAACTACCAGCCAATGCCACTGTACACTGGGCAACATGACAACAAAACATGTTCTACAGGATTGCCCCCAGTACACAGACCTGAGAAGAACAATGTGGTCCACACCCACCTCCCTGGAAGAGATACTATACGGGACAACCGAATCACTTAAACAGCTGACGTCATAAGAGAGTCCGGAACCCTAGTCTGAATGACGTCATGATCGTAGAAGAGGAAGATATCCATACACTTGCACGCACATACATATTACATATACTTATACAAGCACGCACATAAATATTACATATACTTATACAAGCACGCACATACATATTACATATACTTATACAAGCACGCACATACATATTACATATACTTATACAAGCACGCACATACATATTACATATACTTATACAAGCACGCACATACATATTACATATACTTATACAAGCACGCACATACATATTACATATACTTATACAAGCACGCACATACATATTACATATACTTATACAAGCACGCACATACATATTACATATACATATACAGGCACGCACATACATATTACATGTACATATACAGGCACGCACATACATATTACATATACTTATACAAGCACGCACATACATATTACATATACATATACAGGCACGCACATACATATTACATATACATATACATATACAAGCACGCACATACATATTACATATACTTATACAAGCACGCACATACATATTACATATAATTATACAAGCACGCACATACATATTATATATACTTATACAGGCACGCACATACATATTACATATACATATACAGGCACGTACATACATATTACATATACATATACAGGCAGGCACATACATATTACATATACAAATGCATACACAGGTACATATTTACACATTATATATACATATGCTTACACAGCCACGTACATACATAGCACATATACATATGCATGTATTTCTACATATACTTCTCGGAAAGAAAGAAATAGAATGACTAAATCAAACAGGAATAATGTTATCAGTGTCTTTAATGTGATTACATTTCCTTATTTCTTCTACAGGCTCCAGGCAGAGTTATGGTTCACGAGTCCTGGACAAATCAAAGTCATCTTCTAACCCACAGTTCTATGCAAATAATAAGAACAGCAATGTCAGATCTCATCCTGGACATCTGGACTTTGACGGTAAAGGGCATCAGTTTAGAATGGGGATAGATAGGCTCCAATAGAGCGGGTTGATCTAGATGTTGCTCCATGCGCCGCGTGACGTCACACAGGGCTTATAGTTCACCATTTATCTCCTTTCTGGGCGAGATGTACCATAGTACATAGATATGACAGACACGCACATACATATTACATATACATATAGAGTCAAGTACATACGTAATACATATACATACACTTGCATGTATATACATATTATATATACATATACAGGCACGCACATACATATTACATATACATACACTTGCACGTACATACATATTATATATACATATACGGGCACGTACATACATATTCACATACATACACACGCACGAACATCAGTTACTGAAGTAGTTGGTGTAAGCAAGCACGAATGTAGTTCGGACAGGTTGGCTAGTTGCGCTGTCGTTGAGGACGGGCAACCAATGGATCGGGCGGACATCATCAATGCCCTCCGAGATGTGGGAAGAGCACAGGACTTCGACAAACACAGATCCACGTCACTTCTTCGGATGATGGAAATGGGAGTTAAGATGGGCACGGCCAGAAATGAGAAACTTGGTGGCCGTGTAAGAAGACTTATCAACCAACATAGAACTGGAGTCGTCAGTCGCTGGACACTGCGGGAATTGCTGAGGAGGGGATCTGAGCACCTATGGACATGTTCGGAGTGCAATGATGATGACCCGCAAATAACTCAATAACGAATGTAGTAACCAGGTAAGGTTTTTTTTAAAATTAGGTTTGTAGTAGCCACCACCGTGGTGGCTACTATACCAATACCACCACCACTACCACCACCACCACCAATACCACCACCACCACAACCACCACTACCACAACCACCACCAATTCCACCACCACCACTACCACCACCACTACCATCACTACTACCACCACCACTACCATCACCACCATCACCACTACAACCACCATCACCACAACCACCACCACTACCATCACCACCATCACCACAAACACCACCACTACCATCACCACTACCACCACCACTACCATCACCACCACCACCTCCACCACCACTACCACCACCACTACCACCACCATCACCACTACCACCACCACCATCACCACAACCACTACCACCACCATCATCATTACCACTACCACCACCACTACCACCACCACTACCACCATCACCACTATCACCACCACTACCACCACCACCACTTCCACCACCACCACCACTACCACCACTACCACTACCACCACCACCACCACCACCACTACCACTACCACCATCACCACAACCACCACCACCATCATCATCATCACCACTACCACCACCACTACCACTACCACCACCACCATCACCACCACTACCACCACTCCTTATCACAACCACCACCATCTTAACAATCACCACTACCACCATCACCACTATCACCACCACTACCACCACCACTACCACCACCATCACCACTACCACCACCACTACCAACACTACCACCACCACCACGACCATCACCACTACCACCTCCACCACCACCACTACCAACACTACCACCACCACCACCACCATCACCACTACCACCACCACTACCACCACCACCACCACCATCACCATCAACAAGAATTACAAAAAAAAATAATAAATTAGTCAAATGTATACAGGTAATAACATTGCAGAAATAGACAATATTTCAGAGCAAACTAATGATAGATATATAGATTATCATCATTATCTTCAGGTCTCTTGTCCTTTGCAGAACGTTGCATTCACCACGTTGTCCGCGATCTCTCTTTCCCTGTATTTTGCCAGTTGTAACACAGTATTCCAGCTTTTCTCTTCTCATGATGTGCCCGAAAAATGTTGATTGGTTCTTTCTGATGTTTTTTAGGATCTCCCTATTTGTGTTGGCCTTTTTGAAAATTTCCTTATTTGTCTTTTTAATTATAAATGCAGCTTTCAACATTCTTCTGAGAAATCCCGCCTCTGTGGCCTCTAATCGTCTTTTCATTTGTTTGTTTACCGTCCATGATTCGCGTCGAGAGGTAAGAACTAGCTCTATACAGCATCGGTGTATTGGACCATTTATATTCAGATATATATCGAGTTATTAAAAAAAGTTTATTTATAACAAGTTAGTTATACAAGTGGTTATACATATTTATCTATCTATCTTTCTATTGACCTTTCGAGCCGTAGCTGGCCCATGGAGCATAGACCCAAGTTAACTTTCTCTTATCTCAATTTTATTCTAACAGTTTTCAATCCTTCTAAGGATATTTTATCAAATCTCGCCATTTGTCTTTGTTCTATGCAA
The DNA here is from genome assembly GCA_032433765.1 of Megaustenia siamemsis. Taxonomy (NCBI): domain Eukaryota; kingdom Metazoa; phylum Mollusca; class Gastropoda; order Stylommatophora; family Ariophantidae; genus Megaustenia; species Megaustenia siamemsis. Next base: position 4,759,668 of record JAVIAB010000008.1, on the reverse strand, counting down.
GTAAATCTATCTCATTCATGGAGCCGATTCCTGCTGCTCTTGCCTCTCTATCAATGTTCTTCACTATGTCTGTCTGGGTCGGCCTCTTTTCCTCTTACCTGTTGTTTCCCACATGAGTGCTTGCTTTGTTATTCGGTTATTATCTCTACTCATCACATGACAAACATATGACCATCATCTTTTCTTGATTATTGAAGATATTATTGTTATATATAAAGTTATACATAAAGTTGCACATAAAGTTAAACATACAAAAATAGCTTTAAAGCTGGAGATGGGCACTAATTCAAAACATTAAATAATTAATACATTAAATATCATGGGGAGCCTCGAGTAGCTTTAAATCTGTGCCTAACACTCGGCAAGAATGTGTGGTCGGAAAGAAAGAAATAGAATGACTAAATCAAACAGGAATAATGTTATCAGTGTCTTTAATGTGATTACATTTCCTTATTTCTTCTACAGGCTCCAGGCAAAGTTATGGTTCACGAGTCTGGGACAAATCAAAGTCATCTTTTAACCCACAGTTCTATGCAAATAATAAGAACAGCAATGTCAGATCTCATCCTGGACATCTGGACTTTGACGGTAAAGGGCATCAGTTTAGAATGGGGATAGATGGGCTCCAATAGAGCGGGTTGATCTAGATGTTGCTCCATGCGCCGCGTGACATAGGGATTATAGTATCAATCACCATTCATCTCCTTTCTGGGCGAGATGTTTGATTGTGCATTGATATTACATATACATATACAGGCACGTACATATATATTATATATACATACACACGCACTTACATACATATCACATATACATACACAGGCACGTACATACATATTATATATACATACACACGCATTTACATACATATCACATATACATATACAGGCACGTACATACATATTATATATACATACACACGCACTTACATACATATTACATATACATACACACGCATTTACATACATATTACATATACATATACAGGCAGGTACATACATATTATATATACATACACACGCACGCACATACATATTACATATACATACACAGGCACGCACATAAATATTACATATACATACACACGCAGTTACATACATATTACATATACATACACACGCACTTACATACATATTACATATACATACACAGGCACGTACATACATATTATATATACATACACATGCACGTACATACATATTGACATACATACACACACACGTACATATATAGTTCTATCCTAGTGTATGTTTGAACTGATGACGACATATAGGGTCACAATTCTAGACTCCCCAGTTCCGGCGGTCTTTGATGTTAACCGTTAAACCTTGTACGGGACCCTCATTGTATCCTGTCATACGTTCCTGTTATGGGCTAGCCCCTCAACCTCGCCAGTGAGTTGATGCCTGCTGTTGTTGCATATCACCACAGAGTTATCGTTAATGCTTCTTTAGGTCAGTTTCTTTGACTTTTTCACTCTGCTTCTCATTTCTTCTGCGATCATGGCTCATTCAGAGTACGATTCCCCACTTCCTTATGAAGACAGCTGTCTGTTTAAGTGATTTGGTTGCCCCCGTATAATTTTTCTTCCAGGGAGGTGGGTGTGGACCACATTGTCCTTCTCCGGTCTGTGTACTGGGGGCAATCCTGTAGAACATTGTTTTCATATTCAAATTTCAGGACCTACTTTGAGATTTTCGTCTTCTCTTCTCATCACATGAGCAACATATGACCACCTACTTTTCTTGATTATAGATGCTATTTTTGGATGATTTGTCAATTCTCTTATTTCTACGCTAGTCTTGAATTCAGTCTATGGTATGCAAAGTATTTTCCTGGGTCATTTGTTATAGAATTATTATTTAGTTTTCGTTTCTTTAATTTTTTTCCTGCCTTCGCATGCTTAAAGAACGGACAATTCCCAAACAGCACAGATAGACTCAAGATGCAACAAAGCTTGTCAAATCATTGGACAGTTATCACCACTATTGTCCAACAAGGAAATAATTCTAGAGGCAAAACGGGCACTCTACAATATAATCTTCATCCCAACATTGTGATACCAATGCCAGACCTGGGCCCTAGATACAAGAACAATAAGAAAATAACCTCTACAGAGATAAAATGTGTTAGACGAATGACAGGAAACAGTCTGAGAGATAAGATCAGAAATGAAGAACTGAGAAAAAAGCTAGGAGTGGCCCCCGCCATAGAATATATAAAGAAACAACAAATAAAATGGTTTGGCCACGTGACAAGGCAGAAAGAACAAATTACAATGATCCTTCAATAAACGTTGCGAGAATACCAGACCCAAAGGTCGACGACGAAAAAGATGGATTAACGAAATATTAAAAACACTAGAAAACATAACAGCAGCAGAGGTGTACAGAAGAGCAAAAGAAAACAAGTTTTGTCTCCACTCAATGCTCAAAGGTAAATGAGGAAGACGAAGTAGAAGTCTTGTTTTATTCCAAGCGATACGAAGTCTTTTACTGAGACATTTGTTATCAAAGGCATGCTATTGTTCAGATTCGTTTGCCGAGATGTTATGATTTATAATTCAAAAAGTTCTTGATGATTTCACATGATTTTTGGCATACGGTGTTAAAATGTCCATGTCACGAGAACATATGTGTTACTCGATGTCTAGCTATAACGGTTTTCTTAAAGCGGCGAATTCCTTTGATCTTTGCCCATGTAACTATTATTTTGACCCTAATCAAAATGTTTTACAGTAATCTAGTGCAACGATGACCCATAGGCGTGTCCATAAAATTTTACTTGGTGGCAAGTATACAAATTTTAAATTATATATAGAACTTTTGTTCGTAGAGTCAATTTGATATAGTTCCATGCTCTTGGTGTGAGTTTCCCAAATGTTGTCGCTGCCTTTCAAATACGTACATTTAGTTCCTCATCTAAGGAAAGTGTGGCTGTAATTTGTGGATCCAAGATAGCTGAACTTCTGTACTGACTCAAGCAGGCTTCCATTCAAAGTAATGGTTGTTGGTTTGCTTATAACATATTTTTGATTGCTTGGGTGGTCTTGAACAATAAACTGTTTAACAAATCAACTAGGAAATTTTGCAAATCAAACTATTTATCTGTAGACTTAATCAGAGTAATGATCATTCAGAATCAGACGAGTCAAATAGGTCGATTACTGCTTTCGGCTGAACAAACAACAAACCATCCTTTTTCCAATATTCCTCTTCTTGTCGTAACACATGATCCTCACATTTTACCCAGTAGTCTTTATTTATATTTGATAGAGCCTGATTTGTAAGTGTCTCAACATCGCATAATTTGAAAGTTTTATTTGTATATGCTACGTGTCCTTTAACTTTTGCCCAAACTAGTTCTATAGGATTTAAGTGCGCATGATATGGAGGTAGTCTCAAACATCTATGGCCATGTTCTTGAATTAACTTGTCTATTTTAAATATCTTTGTACGTTGTGTCTGTTTTACAAGGCTAAGCAATTCGGGTTTCAAGTAGCTGTCGTTAACTTGTATGTGTTCTTTTATGAGCCACGTTTTGATTGCATCTTTTGTACTTGATGATGTTGGGATTCTATCTTCTACGTTAACTACGTTATGGTATGAAGCATTGTCCATTATCAGACAAGAAGGTCGATCTAATATTGGAAGGATACTTTTCTCGATCCAGTCTTTAAATATGTGCCCATTCATTTCGGAGTGGTAGTCTCTATTGTCTATGGATTTTGAAATGAAAACGAGATGAGCATTCTGCAACAACCCATTATGTCTGCTACCTGCATGTGCAACTATCAAACGTTGCCCTTTACTGCTTGGTACTGATCTTTTAATACTTCCATCTGCTAACTGCCATTCCTTTTCATTTGTATGATGAGCGTTGATCCAAGTTTCATCTAAATAAACAATATCATAATCATTTTCGCGCATTTCCTTCACTTCACGTAAATACTTGCTTCTAAGAGCTACTAGATGTGGCTTCTCACAAATAATGTTTTTTCTACCAGCATACTTTCTAAAGGTGAAGCCTGCACTTCTTAATATTTTCCACAATGAAGTTTTTGATATTTCAATGTCGTTGTTAGTTTTCAGCCAAAGCTTCAACTTTCTAAGTGTCACTTCTTCGTTTATATCAAACATTCGACAGATTTCTCTTTTTACTAGGTCCTTATCAAAACTGTTTAACATTTCTTTCCTTCCTTGCTTTCTTGCATTTGTTGGCAATAAATATCCGCTTCCTTTAACTATTCAATCAAATGAACGTTTACATAAACCTAAAATATGCATTGTTCTCTTCTCAGGGTTTGATAAAGAACAATAAAGATGTCCCTTTTTACGCTCTCTGCAGAAGTATTGATAAATCTTTATAGCAATGTTATGCTCAGTAAAATATTTTGCCTTTATATTCATTCTCACATAGACTTGCAGAAGATATGGATAGTGCCGCCTCCTTTCTGTAAATATTGAGATTTGCCTCTGAATTATGACTCGAAATCGAGTCTACGGCCGTGATTTTGACGTCACATAATTTCCGGTTTCGGCTAAAATGTCATTTTGTGCTAAACGGGAAATTTGATATGTAACATTTCTTTATAAAAATTTATAGTGGAAACATAACTATTTTAGGACGGTGCGCATTCAGCCGTGAAGGTCATGCCTATATGTTAAAGAATCAGCTGTGAGATGTAAGCATCTACATAATCCCGCCGGTGTTTATAATATCGATTAACTTTTTTTTAATATAGGTTAAATAAGGCATCTTTGAAACTGGATCACATTTCTTTGATAAAAAAATATTTTTATAGCGACATTAGTATTCTAAACCTAACTTCAAAAGATCAATGCAAATGAACAATAAGTTTTTGAAAAAAATAAATTAATGTCTAGGCAAACGAATCTGAACGGACTATAATTGTGTATTTCCTTTGTTGTTTACAAACTCTCGCATTCATTAGTAAGGGTGGATGATATAGTTGATGTGACTATCGTGGCATTTGTTTTTGTGCTTAGTCATTTTGATTTCCAAATTTGATCAAAGTTTTCGAACGTTAATGATTTCTTTCCTATTCTGCTTCTACTTTCATTATTTATATAAAATGTATAATCAATTAAACTACCTTTCAAGTTGTGTGGATGTAAGCTACGAGAAGATATCATGAAACAGACAGAAGTAGAGTTACTAATACATTTACAAATATAAATATTCATGTTTTTATTCTGTCCAGCTTATGTATGAGATCCTACATTTGCTTTCAGATGCCTTTATTTTCCATTTATACGTCGATTTCTAAATTAAACATACATCAACATCAACATCAACATCATCATCATCATCATCATTATCATCATTATGTCTCATTCCTGTTGACGTAGGCGATCATGTCCTTCTACAATCTTCTATCCACAGTGCATCGTATGAATTCTGTTGTTGATTGTTTTCCATGCCAAGTTATCCAGTATCTTCTCCCTTTGTCGTCCACGGTATCTCTGTCCTTATATATTGCCAGCTGTAACCAAGTATTCCAACTTTCCTCTTCTCATGACGCGCCCGAAAAATGCTGATAGTTTCCTTCTGGTTTTTTTTAGGATCTCCCTTTTTGTGTTGGCCTCTTTGAGAATTTCCTCATTGTCCTTTTTAGCTGTCCAGGGAACCTTCAACATTCTGCTCAGATATCCTATCTCTGTGGCCTCTAATCGTCTTTTCGATTGTTTGTCTGCTGTCCATAATTCGCGTAGAGAGGCAAGAATTGGCTCTATACAGCATCAGTGTATTGGGTCAATTTTATATATATATATATATAGTTATGCATAAAGTTATACATATAGTTATACATAGAGTTATACATAAAGTTATACATAAAAATACAAACTAGCTTTAAAGCTGGAGATGGGCACTTATACAAAACATCAAACAATTAATACATTAAATATCATGCGGAGCCTCGAGTAGCTTTAAATCTGTGCCTATCACTCGGCAAGAATGTGTGGTCGGAAAGAAAGAAATAGAATGACTAAATCAAACATGAATACTGTTGTCAGTGTCTTTAATGTGATTACATTTCCTTATTTCTTCTACAGGCTCCAGGCAGAGTTATGGTTCACGAGTCCTGGACAAATCAAAGTCATCTTCTAACCCACAGTTCTATGCAAATAATAAGAACAGCCATGGCAGATCTCATCCTGGACATTGGGACTTTGACGGTAAAGGGCATCAGTTTAGAATGGGGATAGATAGGCTCCAAAAGAGAAATTTAAAATGATTTTAAAATTGTTTCTCTAGCTGGGGGGATGGGGGGGGGGGGTGGACGAGAGATAACACATCGGTCTCTGATCAGGTACGAAATGGGTTCAATTCCCAAGGGCGTAGGTTATTGTTTTAAAAAGACGAATCCACGGTTTCTTCGTGACGTCATCCCATCTCTATGGTGTCTAGATAGCCTAGTTGTGACAACCACCCGGCTACCGACGCTCGGACAACCCGTGTTCGATTCCCGCTGGGAGCAGTGTGAGTTGGGGAAAAAAAATATACACCGCATCTGATCCAGGCGATGGCAGAAATTGGTACCAGGATAGTACTCTGGGAAATTGAGGAATACCGCCTTGCATCGTGAGTTTCGATGCTTGAAGCGACCACTATCCAGAAGTCTCCGAACACTTCTGGAAAGGGGGCCGAGCATATATGGGTTAAAGCTCGCGTGCTAAGACGCCGGTTCAAGTTTCGTACTTTACTTTACTTTACCCTATTTTTTTTTACTTCATATCTACTTTACTTTACCTTTACTTTTGTTTACTTTAACCTTTACTTTATTTATACTTTCTTTGCTTTACTTTACCTTTACTTTTACATACCTTACCTCACCTTTAACTTTACCATTACTTTACTTTACTTTACTTTACTTTACTTTACTTTACTTTACTTTACTTGACCCACTCGATCTTTGGGTAGTGAGATCCCATGTCTAGCTCGAGTAGAGAGATCGCATGTCTAGCCCGAGTAGAGAGATCGCATGTCTAGCCCGAGTAGAGACATCGCATGTCTAGCCAGAGTAGAGACATCGCATGTCTAGCCCGAGTAGAGAGATCGAATGTCTAGCCCAAGTAGAGACATCGCATTTCTAGCCCGAGTAGAGACATCGCATGTCTAGCCAGAGTAGAGACATCGCATGTCTAGCCCGAGTAGAGACATCGCATGTCTAGCCCGAGTAGAGACATCGCATGTCTAGCCCGAGTAGAGAGATCGAATGTCTAGCCCAAGTAGAGACATCGCATGTCTAGCCCGAGTAGAGACATCGCATGTCTAGCCCGAGTAGAGACATCGCATGTCTAGCCCGAGTAGAGACATCGCATGTCTAACCCGAGTAGAGACATCGCATGTCTAGCCCGAGTAGAGAGATCGAATGTCTAGCCAAAGTAGAGACATTGCATGTCTAGCCCGAGTAGAGACATCGAATGTCTAGCCCAAGTAGAGACATCGAATGTCTAGCCCAAGTAGAGACATCGCATGTCTAGCCCGAGTAGAGACATGGCATGTCTAGCCCAAGTGGAGACATCGAATGTCTAGCCCAAGTAGAGACATCGCTTGTCTAGCCAAAGTAGAGACATCGAATGTCTAGCCCAAGTAGAGAGATCGCATGTATAGCCCGAGTAGAGAGATCGCATGTCTAGCCCGAGTAGAGAAATCGCATGTATAGCCCGAGTAGAGACATCGCATGTCTAGCCCGAGTAGAGAGATCGCATGTATAGCCCGAGTAGAGAGATCGCATGTATAGCCCGAGTAGAGAGATCGCATGTCTAGCCCGAGTAGAGACATCGCATGTCTAGCCCGAGTAGAGACATCGCATGTCTAGCCAAAGTAGAGACATCGCATGTCTAGCCCGAGTAGAGAGATCGAATGTCTAGCCCGAGTAGAGAGATCGCATGTCTAGCCCGAGTAGAGAGATCGCATGTCTAGCGCGAGTAGAGACATCGCATGTCTAGCCCAAGTAGAGAGATCGAATGTCTAGCCCATGTAGAGAGATCGAATGTCTAGCCCAAGTAGAGAGATCGAATGTCTAGCCCGAGTAGAGACATCGCATGTCTAGCCCAAGTAGAGAGATCGAATGTCTAGCCCAAGTAGAGAGATCTCTTGTCTAGCCCAAGTAGAGAGATCGAATGTCTAGCCCAAGTAGAGAGATCGAATGTCTAGCCCAAGTAGAGAGATCTCTTGTCTAGCCCGAGTAGAGAGATCGCTCTATACAGCATCAGTGTATAGGGTCAATTATATATATATATATATATATATATATATATATAAAGTTATACATATAGTTATACATAGATATATACATAAAGTTATACATATAGTTATAAATAAAGTTATACGTATAGTTATACATAAAGTTATACATAAAGTTATACATAAAGTTATAGATAACAATACAAACTAGCTTTAAAGCTGGAGATGGGCACTTATACAAAACATCAAACAATTAATACATTAAATATCATGCGGAGCCTCGAGTAGCTTTAAATCTGTGCCTATCACTCGGCAAGAATGTGTGGTCGGAAAGAAAGAAATAGAATGACTAAATCAAACATGAATACTGTTGTCAGTGTCTTTAATGTGATTACGTTTCCTTATTTCTTCTACAGGCTCCAGGCAAAGTTATGGTTCACGAGTCCTGGACAAATCAAAGTCATCTTCTAACCCACAGTTCTATGCAAATAATAAGAACAGCAATGTCAGATCTCATCCTGGACATTGGGACTTTGACGGTAAAGGGCATCAGTTTAGAATGGGGATAGATGGGCTCCAAAAGAGAAATTTAAAATAAAATGTTTTTAAAATTGTATCTTTAGTGGGAGGGGGGGGGGGAATGGGGGGGGGGGGGGGGTGGACGAGAGATAACACATCGGTCTCTGATCAGGTAAGAAATAGGTTCAATTCCCAAGGGCGTAGGTTATTGTTTTAAAAAGACGAATCCACGGTTTCTTCGTGACGTCATCCCATCTCTATGGTGTCTAGATAGCCTAGTTGTGACAACCACCCGACTGGGCTACCGACGCTCGGACAACCCGTGTTCGATTCCCGCTGGGAGCAGTGTGAGTTGGGGAAAAAAATATACACCGCATCTGATCCAAGCGATGGCAGAAATTGGTACCAGGATAGTACTCTGGGAAGTTGAGGAATACCGCCTTACATCGTTAGTTTCGATGCTTGAAGCGACCACTATCCAGAAGTCTCCGAACACTTCTGGAAAGGGGGCCGAGCATATATGGGTTAAAGCTCGCGTGCTAAGACGCCGGTTCAAGTTTCGTACTTTACTTTACTTTACCCTATTTTTTTTTACTTCATATCTACTTTACTTTACCTTTACTTTTGTTTACTTTAACCTTTACTTTATTTATATTTACTTTGCTTTACTTTACCTTTACCTTTACATTTACCTTTACATACCTTACCTTACCTTTAACTTTACCTGTACCTTTACCTTTACTTTACTTGACCCACTCGATCTTTGGGTAGTGAGATCGCATGTCTAGCCCGGGTAGTGAGATCGCATGTCTAGCCGGGTAGTGAGATCGCATGTCTAGCCCGGGTAGTGAGATCGCATGTCTAGCCCGAGTAGTGAGATCCCATGTAGTGTCCAGGTAGTGAGATCCCATGCCTAGCCATGGTGGTGAGATCCTATGTCTAGTCCAGGTAGTGAGATCCCATGTCTAGCCCAGGTAGTGAGATCCCATGTCTAGCCTAGGTAGTGAGATCCCATGCTTAGCCCAGTTAGTGAGATCCCATGCTTTTAGCCCAGGGAGTGAGATCCCATGTCTAGCCCAGGTAGTGAGATCCCATGCTTAGCCCAGGGAGTGAGATCCCATGTCAGGCCCAGGTAATGAGATCCCATGCCTAGCCCAGGTAGTCAGATCCCATGCCTAGCCCAGGTAATGAGATCCCATGTCTAGTCTTCTCGGAAGGCGGAGAAAAACAGAAAGCCCCATGTGCACTCGCGCACGTTAAAGAACCCTTAGCCGTTTAAAGTCATATAAGGTAGGTACAAATGAAAGGTCACTGCCTGGGCCAAAAGTTGGTAAGCAAATCTAACCGTGTCGAAGTCGGATTTGTCGGGCAGAAAGGAGCAGGTATCACTGTTTTTGTTTGTAAACTATCCTGACAACGCCTCTATGTCCATTTAATGAGTGAACGCTAGGGACGAGATGTGGGGTGTGAACTCTGGGAGAACAGAATGGGAGATTAAAGATAACGTGGGGTGTGATCTCTGTGAGAACAGAGTGGGAGATCAAGAAAACGTGGGATGCGATCTCTGGTAGACTCCACACTAGGAGATCAAAGATAACGTGGGTGTGATCTCTGGAAGAACAGAATGGGAGATCAAAGATAACGTGGGTGTGATCTCTGGAAGAACAGAATGGGAGATCAAAGATAACGTGGGTGTGATCTCTGGAAGAACAGAATGGGAGATCAAAGATAACGTTGGATGTGATCTCTGGTAGACTCCACAGTAGGAGATCAAAGATAACGTGGGTGTGATCTCTGGAAGAACAGAATGGGAGATCAAAGATAACGTGGGTGTGATCTCTGGAAGAACAGAATGGGAGATCAAAGATAACGTGGGATGTGATCTCTGGTAGACTCCACAGTAGGAGATCAAAGATAACGTTGGATGTGATCTCTGGTAGACTCCACAGTAGGAGATCAAAGATAACGTGGGATGTGATCTCTGGTAGACTCCACAGTATGAGATCAAAGATAACGTGGGATGTGATCTCTGGTAGATTCCAATGCGGGACATTCAAAGATTGCGTGGGATGTGATCTCTGGGAGAACAGAGTGGGAGATCAAAGATAACGTGGGATGTGATCTCTGGGAGAACAGAGTGGGAGATCAAAGATAACGTTGGATGTGATCTCTGGGAGAACAGAGTGGGAGATCAAAGATAACGTTGGATGTGATCTCTGGGAGAACAGAGTGGGAGATCAAAGATAACGTTGGATGTGATCTCTGGTAGACTCTACAGTAGGAGATCGAAGATAACGTTGGATGTGATCTCTGGGAGACTCCACACTAGGAGATCAAAGATAACGTGGGATGTGATCTCTGGTAGACTCCACACTAGGAGATCAAAGATAACGTGGGATGTGATCTCTGGTAGACTCCACACTAGGAGATCAAAGATAACGTTGGATGTGATCTCTGGTAGACTCCACACTATGAGATCAAAGATAACGTTGGATGTGATCTCTGGTAGACTCCACACTAGGAGATCAAAGATAACGTGGGATGTGATCTCTGGTAGACTCCACACTAGGAGATCAAAGATAACGTGGGATGTGATCTCTGGGAGAACAGAGTGGGAGATCAAAGATAACGTGGGATGTGATCTCTGGGAGAACAGAGTGGGAGATCAAAGATAACGTTGGATGTGATCTCTGGGAGAACAGAGTGGGCGATCAAAGATAACGTGGGATATGTGATCTCTGGGAGAACAGAGTGGGAGATCAAAGATAACGTTGGATGTGATCTCTGGTAGACTCTACACTAGGAGATCAAAGATAACGTGGGATGTGATCTCTGGGAGACTCCACACTAGGAGATCAAAGATAACGTGGGATGTGATCTCTGGGAGACTCCACAGTAGGAGATCAAAGATAACGTGGGTGTGATCTCTGGTAGACTCCACAGTAAAGGATCAAAGATAACGTGGGATGTGATCTCTGGAAGAACAGAATGGGAGATCAAAGATAACGTGGGATGTGATCTCTGGTAGACTTCAGTGCGGGACATTCAAAGATAGCGTGGGATGTGATCTCTAGGAGAACAGAGTGGGAGATCAAAGATAACGTTGGATGTGATCTCTGGGAGAACAGAGTGGGCGATCAAAGATAACGTTGGATGTGATCTCTGGGAGAACAGAGTGGGAGATCAAAGATAACGTTGGATGTGATCTCTGGTAGACTCTACACTAGGAGATCAAAGATAACGTGGGATGTGATCTCTGGGAGACTCCACACTAGGAGATCAAATATAACGTGGGATGTGATCTCTGGTTGACTCCACAGTAGGAGATCAAAGATAACGTGGGTGTGATCTCTGGTAGACTCCACAGTAGAGGATCAAAGATAACGTGGAATGTGATCTCTGGAAGAACAGAATGGGAGATCAAAGATAACGTGGGATGTGATCTCTGGTAGACTTCAGTGCGGGACATTCAAAGATAGCGTGGGATGTGATCTCTAGGAGAACAGAGTGGGAGATCAAAGATAACGTTGGATGTGATCTCTGGTAGACTTCAATGCGGGACATTCAAAGATAGCGTGGGATGTGATCTCTGGGAGAACAGAGTGGGAGATCAAAGATAACGTTGGATGTGATTTCTGGTAGACTTCAATGCGGGACATTCTAAGATAGCGTGGGATGTGATCTCTGGGAGAACAGAGTGGGAGATCAAAGATAACGTTGGATGTGATCTCTGGTAGACTCCACAGTAGGAGATCAAAGATAACGTTGCATGTGATCTCTGGTAGACTTCAATGCGGGACATTCAAAGATAGCGTGGGATGTGATCTCTGGTAGATTCCATAGTGGGTGATCAAAGAAAACGTTGGATGTGATCTCTGGTAGACTCCACAGTAGGAGATCAAAGATAACGTTGGATGTGATCTCTGGTAGACTCCACAGTAGGAGATCAAAGATAACGTTGGATGTGATCTCTGTGAGACTCCACAGTAGGAGATCAAAGATAACGTTGGATGTGATCTCTGTGAGACTCCACAGTAGGAGATCAAAGATAACGTTGGATGTGATCTCTGTGAGACTCCACAGTAGGAGATCAAAGATAACGTTGGATGTGATCTATGTGAGACTCCACAGTAGGAGATCAAAGATAACGTTGGATGTGATCTCTGGTAGACTTCAATGCGGGACATTCAAAGATAGCGTGGGGTGTGATCTCTGGAAGGACAGAATGGGAGATCAAAGATAACGTGGGATGTGATCTCTGGTAGACTTCAATGCGGTACATTCAAAGATAGCGTGGGATGTGATCTATGGGAGAACAGAGTGGGAGATCAAAGATAACGTGGGATGTGATCTCTGATAGACTCCACAGTAGGAGATCAAAGATAACGTGGGATGTGATCTCTGGTAGACTCCACAGTAGGAGATCGAAGATAACGTGGGATGTGATCTCTGGTAGACTCCACAGTAGGAGATCGAAGATAACGTTGGATGTGATCTCTGGTAGACTCCACAGTAGGAGATCGAAGATAACGTTGGATGTGATCTCTGGGAGACTCCACAGTAGGAGATCGAAGATAACGTTGGATGTGATCTCTGGGAGACTACAATGCGGGACATTCAAAGATAGCGTGGGATGTGATCTCTAGTAGACCCCACAGTGGGAGATCACAGAAAACGTGGAATGTCACGGGTAGTTTAAAAAATCGCCAAAGAGAGCGCTGGACATAAAGCTAACATTTGTGGAAGGTAACTCCAACATGGATTGATTCGGGGTTGATTCTTGATCCGTGGTTGATTCTTGATCCATGGTTGATTCTTGATCAGTGGTTGATTCTTGATTCGTGGTTGATTCTTGAACCGTGGTTGATTCTTGATTCATGGTTGATTCTTGATTCATGGTTAATTCTTGATCCACGGTTGATTCTTGATCCGTGGTTGATTCTTGATTCATGGTTGATTCTTGATTCATGGTTGATTCTTGATCCGTGGTTGATTCTTGATCCGTGGTTGATTCTTGATCCGTGGTTGATTCTTGATTCATGTTTGATTATTTATTCGTGGTTGATTTTTGATTCGGGGTTGATTCTTGATCCGTGGTTGATTCTTGATTCATGGTTGATTCTTTATTCATGTTTTATTCTAGATCCGTGGTTGATTCCTGATCCGTGGTTGATTCCTGATCCGTGGTTGATTCTTGATCAGTGGTTGATTCTTGATTCATGGTTGATTCTTGATTCATGGTTGATTCTTGATTGGTGGTTGATTCTTGATTCATGGTTGATTCATGGTTGATTCTTGATTGATTCTTGATTCATGGTTTATTCTTGGTTTGTGGTGTACAAAAATATAAGTAAATATTTCATCCTCGCCTTGCTACTTGTGTCAGGAATGTGCTGCAAGTGACCATATTTGTCTATGACCACGACACATGTGTGGGTGATGTGGTCGGCATCACCTGTGCGTCGACTTCTATGTTTTAAATACATACACATACATATATGTATCATCATCATCATGTTGTGCCATTTCAGGTGGCGCAGGCGATCATGTTCTTCCACGATCTTCTATCCACAGTGCAATGTATTGTTGACTGTTTTGTATGACATGTGTATTTATATATATATATATATATATATATATATATATATATATATATATATATATATAGAGAGAGAGAGAGAGAGAGTAAAATGAGAGGACTCAGCCTTAATAGTAAAATAACAAAAGTAATGGTAGCAACAAAGAAAAAGTCATCACCACAATCCACAATAAAGACAAGTGGAACAATATTAAAACAGGTAAATGAATTGCAACACGATGTTAACCTCAGATGGAAGATGTACAAAACAGGTGAGATGCAGAATGGCTCAGGCAAAATCAGCTTTCCAAAAAAATGAGGAAGATACCGTGCAATCCATTTTTGACAATACAAACAAGAAAAATAGTTCTTAAATGTTACGTAGATCTTAAAACATGGACGTGAATCAAGAACAATAGGACAACAGTCAAGAAAATCGCTGGAAGCTGTAGAAATGTGGTTTTACAGAAGAGTGTTGAGAGTACCATGGAAGGCTAAGAAGAGTAATGTAAACGTTTTGAAAGGGGCAAAAGCAAAAAGAGAGATAATTTCCAATATTAGGAAGAAACAATCATCATTTTTGGCCATGTAATAAGAAGGGAACAACTGGAATATATTGTAACAACTGGGAAAATTGAGGGACGAAGAGACAGAGGGAAGCAAAGAGAAAAGATACCAGACAGCTTAAGAGAACGGCTTGGCAGAAGGTCAACAACAGAAATGATAAATAATTGTTCAGATCGAAATTTGTGGAGAGGCATATTCAACTACGCCAGCAGACATGGTACTTGATGTTGATGATATATCATCATCATCATCATCATCATCATCATGTGCCGTACCGGTTGGTGTTGGAGATCATGTCCTTCCACAACATTCTATCCACAGTGCATCGTATCAGTTCTGTTGTTGACTGTTTTCCATGCCATGACACCAAGCTATCTAGTATTTTCTCTCTTTGTCGTCCGCGATCTCTCTTTCCTTTTATTTTGCCAGTTGTAACCAAGTATTCCAACTTTCCTCTTCTCATGAGGAGCCCAAAACATGTTGATTGCTTCTTTCTGATGTTTTTTAAGAGCTCCCTTTTTGTGGTGGCCTCTTTGAGAACTTTCTCATTGGTCTTTTTAGCTGTCCAGGGAACTTTCAACATTCTTCTAAGAAATCCCATCTCTGTGGTCTCTAATCGTCTTTTCATTTGTTTGTCTATTGTCCATGATTCGCTTCCATAGGTCAGAATTGGTTCTATATAGCATTGATGAACTCTCTTTCTCATTTCTATTGACATAGATTTATTGCATAAGATATTTTTCATTTTCTGAAATGCTATTTTGGCCTGAGCTATTCTGCTTTTTATTTATGTGGTGCATCTCCCATCTGATGTTATTATTGTGCCCAAGTATTTGAAACGTTGCACTTGTTTCAGATTTGTCTCGTTTATTTTTATGCTGCATGATGGTGATGATTGTTTCTTCGATATAACCATTACTTCTGTTTTCTTACTATTCAGACTGAGACCTTTCTTGTTGCTTTCTTTTACTATTATGTCTATCATTTCTTGTAGTTCATTCTCTGTCTCTGCTATTAAGACTGTGTCATCCGCATATCGTAAATTATTTATGTTGTGACCGTTGACTTCAATTCCTTTTTTGTCTACTTTTGATCTCATAATATGTTCGCTGTAAAGTGAAAACAAATCCGGCGACAGAACATAGCCTTGTCTGACTCCTTGTTTTATATATTGGAATTGTCCTGTTTGGTTGTTAATTCGTATAGCTGCTGTTTGTTGCCAGTACATGTTTTTTATGATTCGCAGATCCTTGCCATCAATGTTTAATTTCTCCAGCATATTGATTATTTCCACATGCTTTACTTTGTCAAATGCTTTTGTGTAGTCTATAAAGCACATATATACATCTTTCTTTACCTCTATAGATCTTTCTATCAATGTTCTTAAGATGTATATTGCAAGATTGGCGCCTTTTCCTTCCACAAATCCACATTGTTCCTCATTTATTTCTGGTTTTATTTTGTTCCTTACACGTCTCATGATGATTCTTAGTAATATTTTAGTCATATGGCTCATGAGACTAATAGTGCGATGGTCTTCACAATCAGTGGCACCTGACTTCTTCTGTATGGTTACAAAGATAGATTTTAGTAGATCTTCAGGTATGTGTCCAGTGTTATATATGTCATTGAGTAGTTTTGTTATGACTTGTACTCCCAGCTCTCATAATGCATTTATCTCTTCGATTGTTATATTGTCGGGACCTAGAGATTTGCCTCTTTTCGTGTGTTGAATTGTGTCCTCCACTTCACTCTGCATAATTGGTGGTCCTGTGTCTTCATTTGAATTGTTTAATTCTGGTCTTTCATCATCATAGAGTTGACTGATATATTATGTCCATCTTTCCATTGTCTTCTCCTGTCCCATTATTATATTTCCTTACTTTGATTTCACACATCCTGAAACTTTGACTTCTTCTCTTCCGGTTAATTCATTTCAGTAGCATGATGATCGTGTGTCACTTGATGATATACATATATATATATATATATATATATATATATATATATAAATATATATATATATATATATATACAAAGTTGTACATAGTTATAGATACATAAAGTTATACATAAAGTTATACATAAAGTTATACATAAAAATACAAATAGCTTTAAAGCTGGAGATGGGCACTTATACAAAACATCAAACAATTAATACATTAAATATGCGGAGTCTCCAGTAGCTTTAAATCTGTGCCTAACACTCGGCAAGAATGTATGGTCGGAAAGAAAGAAATAGAATGACTAAATCAAACATGAATAATGTTGTCAGTGTCTTTAATGTGATTACTTTTCCTTATTTCTTCTACAGGCTCCAGGCAAAGTTATGGTACACGAGTCCTGGACAAATCAAAGTCATCTTCTAACCCACAGTTCTATGCAAATAATAAGAACAGCCATGGGAGATTCCATCCTGGACATTGGGACTTTAGCGGTAAGAGCATCAGTTTAGAATGGGGATAGATAGGCTCCAATAGAGCGGCTTGACAGGATTTTAAAATTGTATCTCTATTTGGGGGAGGGGGTTTTTGAGTGGACGAGAGATAAGACGTCCGTCTATGGAAAGGTGAGTACAGGGTTTGAATCCCACTGGACTTCCACATTATCCATGGATACGTAGAAATAAATAAATCATCATCATGTGCGATACCGGTTGACATAGTCGAGTATGTCCTTCAACAATCTTCTGTACACAGTACATCTTATCAATTCTGTTTTTGACTGTTTTCAATGCCATTACACCAAGATATCTAGTACCGGCTCTCTTTGTCGTTTGTGATCTCTCTTTCCCTGTATTGTGCCTGTTGTAACCAAGTACTACAACTTTCTTCTTCTCATGGTGTGCCCGAATAAATGTCGATTATTTCTTTCTGATGTTTTTAGCAGCTCCCTTTTTGTGCTCGCTTCTGTGAGAATTTCATTGTTGATCTTTTTAACTGTCAATGGAACTCTCAACATTCATATGAATAATCCCATTTCTGTGGCCTCTAATCGTATTTTCATTTGTTTGTCTACTGCCCATGATGCTTTTCCATAGGTTAGAATTGGCTCTATATAGGACCCACGAACTCACTTCTATTGATATAGACTTGTAACACAATATATACATATTACATAAATGCAAGTAATAAAACATAACATACATTGAAGTCAAGTGGCAATTTACTAAGGGCGCAATGAATTAGTTGTGCGTGGGGGAGGGGGGCGGGCGGCTAATTCAATAAAATGCTCCGAATGCCCAATGATGTTTTCATCGGTGAGTCGGAGGCGCCATAACCTCCTCCCTGGGTAGATGCGAACTGTTAGCCTAAAAAGATTCATGGAAAAAGAGAATACCCGGAGAAAGTAAAGAAAAAAGTAATATTTCTAGGGGCGCTGAAAAATCCACAGTAACCTGTGACTGACGAAGGCTACTATAGTCAACTATGACAGACGGAGGCTACTAATATTCTACAACATTAAAAAAGAATTAGTTGTAAAACTGAAGATTAGCATCTGTCTGTCTCTTTCTATTTCTCTCTCTCTTTCTCTCTCATTCAGTAGCTAATCAATCATTTCTCTTACATATCTAATGAGAGACTAATCTCCTTTCTGATCAGATTAATATCCAGAGAGAGGACGGACAGTGCGTATCAAGATAAAAATGTGAACTTCTAAGATGAACAAATGAGTAATCAAGTCCTTTTTTCCCTCCAACCCATCTGGAAATAAACATCAAGAGCAGATGCAGGTCAACAAAGAAGAGAGATCGGTGGTTTAATTCTCAACCAAATTTAAATTAACATTTGTCAATGTTATCTGTGTTACGATAATTATATTCCAAACTTTTGATACACATTGTTATCTGCAGCACATCTTCAACAAAACTATTACTTTTTAATAATAATAATTATTATTATAATAATAATTATAATTATAATAATTAAAATCGACATTCATAATTTAAAAGGGAAACAACAAACGTAATTGTATTTATGCTAACTCAACTCGTGTATTATTTCCCCTGAATAAAATAAATTTCATGATTTCGTCAGTATTTTTTATCCGCTTAATAAAAGTAGAAATTATTTTTTTTTAAAATTGATTGCAAAATAAGGATTGAAGAAACAACAATAAGATTGTTCTATTTGACGCCATGTTTTAATCAATTGCATGGGTTATGATTTTATAACAGAAAAAAAAACAACTAACAATGTCTATAGCAATAGATGTGTGTTATTAGATAAGTACAAATGTAGCTATTTATATTTGTTTTAATCTTTTGAACAACACACATACAGAATGCCACATATCAATCCTGAGGAAAACAAAAGCACATGATCTGAATAAATCATTGAAAGAGAAAAACATATACAGCCAAACATAGAATAGATGTGGGAAGGTGGTTTCAATGAACAGAATTGTTGAATGGAAATTATTTTCTATGGTACACAAATATCTGTACAAAATATGTTAGAAATGAACAACTATGAATCGATGATAAAAGTTCGAAATTAATATATATGATACAATGATACAAGTTCGAAATTAATATCTATGATACAATGATACAAGTTCGAAATTAATATCTATGATACAAGTTCGAAATTAATATATATGATACAATGATACAAGTTCGAAATTAATATCTATGATACAAGTTCGAAATTAATATATATGATACAATGATACAAGTTCGAAATTAATATCTATGATACAATGATAAAAGTTTGAAATTAATATCTATGATACAATAATAAAAGTTTGACATTAATTAATATCTATGATACAATTATAATAGTTTGACATTAATATCTATGATACAAATGTAAATTCTTGAAACTAATATCTATGATACAATGATAAAAGTTTGACATTAATATCTATGATACAATGATAAAAGTTCGACATTAATTAATATCTATGATACAATTATAATAGTTTGACATTAATATCTATGATACAAATGTAAATTCTTGAAACTAATATCTATGATACAATGATAAAAGTTTGACATTAATATCTATGATACAATGATAAAAGTTCGACATTAATTAATATCTATGATACAATTATAATAGTTTGACATTAATATCTATGATACAAATGTAAATTCTTGAAACTAATATCTATGATACAATGATAAAAGTTTGACATTAATATCTATGATACAATGATAAAAGTTCGACATTAATTAATATCTATGATACAATTATAATAGTTTGACATTAATATCTATGATACAAATGTAAATTCTTGAAACTAATATCTATGATACAATGATAAATGTCGGAAATGGATATCTCTAACTCGAAGTGAAGATACATGCTAGAAATAAATATTTATGAAAAAATGTAGTCTGTGTCCATTAGATAATTTTGTTGTTGTTTGACTGATTTGTTTATCTACAGACACATGTTTATATATATCTTGTAAACTGTTATTTATATATCTCTTAATTTTGTTTTATTTACTTCAAAATATTTCTCTCTTCTTTGTGTGTTTTTCGTGCTGTGTTTCCTTCCACGGGTAAAGGGAATTAATAGCTCTGGTCATTAATAGAAATGGGAAAGGGAATTCATCAGTGACATAAAGAGCCAATTCTGGCCTATGAAGGCAAATCATGGACAGTAGACAAACAAATGAGAAGTCGATAAGAAGCCCTGTTGATAGGTTTTCTCAGAAGAATGTTGAAAGTTCCCTGGACGGCTAAAATGACCAGTGAGAAAATTCTCAGAGAGGTCAACACAAAAAGAGAGCTCCTAAAATGCATCAGAAAGAAATAATCAAAATTTTTTTCGGTCACATTATAAGAAGTGGAAAGCTGGAATACTTGGTTACAACTGGCAAAATACAGGGAAAGAGAGATCGTAGTTGACAAAGAGGGAAAATACTAGATAGCTTGGTGTCATGGCATGGAAAACAGTCAACAACAGAACTGATACAATGTACTGCGGATAATGAATTGTGAAAAACCATGATCGCTTTGCTAATCGGTATGGCCCATTATGATGATGATATTTCAATAATACTTAAAGATAATAACACGAAATAATTATAAATAACACCCACGGATATCAACTCCTCTATTGTCATGGACTCCACAACATCTCCAAACATTTCAGTTGCTGCACGTTAATGTCGGAACAGTCCATTCTGGAAGTTATGAAGGTTGGAGTATGAGGTTGTGCCAGCAACTGCTGTCTCGAAACTTTCACACACCCAAATCTCTTACTGGGGTAGGGCGCATAATAGACCCCACTCTCTAGCTGGGGGTAGGGAACATAATAGACCCCATTATCTAGATGAAGATAGGGAGCATATTAACCCCATTCTCTAGCTGGATGTAGGGCGCATAATAGACCCCATTTTCTAGCTGGGGGTAGGGAACAAAATAGACCCCATTATCTAGATGGAGATAGGGAGCATAACAGACCCCATTCTCTAGATGGAGATAGGGAGCATAATAGACCCCATTATCTAGATGGAGATAGGGAGCATAATAGACCCCATTCTCTAGATGGAGATAGGGAGCATAATAGACCCCATTATCTAGATGGAGATAGGGAGCATAATAGACCCCATTCTCGAGATGGAGGTAGGGAACATAATAGACCCATTCTCTAGCTGGGGGTAGGGAACATAATAGACCCCATTCTCTAGATGGAGGTAGGGAACATAATAGACCCCATTCTCTAGCTGGGGTAGGGAACATAATAGACCCCATTCTCTAGATTGAAGTAGGGAACATAATAGACCACATTCTCTAGCTGGGGGTAGGGAATATAATAGACTCCATTCTCTAGATGGAGGTAGGGAACATAATAGACCACATTCTCTAGAAGGAGGTAGGGAGCATAATAGACCCCATTCTCTAGATGGAGGTAGGGAGCATAATAGACCACATTCTCTAGATTGAGGTAGGGAACATAATAGACCACATTCTCTAGATAGAGGTAGGGAGCATAATAGACCCAATTCTCTAGATAGAGGTAGGGAACATAATAGACCACATTCTCTAGATGAAGTAGGGAACATAATAGACACCATTCTCTAGATAGAGGTAGGGAACATAATAGACCACATTCTCTAGATTGAGGTAGGGTACATAATAGACCCCATTCTCTAGATAGAGGTAGGGTACATAATAGACCACATTCTCTAGATGGAGGTAGGGAACATAATAGACCCCATTCTCTAGATAGAGGTAGGGAACATAATAGACCACAATCTCTAGATGGAGGTAGGGAACATAATAGACCCCATTCTCTAGATAGAGATAGGAAACATAATAGACCCCATTCTCTAGATAGAGTTAGGGAGCATAATAGACCCCATTCTCTAGATGGAGGTAGGGAACATAATAGACCCCATTCTCTAGATGGAGGTAGGGAACATAATAGACCACATTCTCTAGATAGAGGTAGGAAACATAATAGACCCCATTCTCTAGATGGAGGTAGGGAGCATAATAGACCCCATTCTCTAGATGGAGGTAGGGAACATAATAGACCCCATTCTCTAGATGGAGGTAGGGAACATAATAGACCCCATTCTCTAGATGGAGGTAAGGAACATAATAGACCACATTCTCTAGATAGAGGTAGGGAACATAATAGACAACATTCTCTAGATAGAGGTAGGGAACATAATAGACCCAATTCTCTAGATAGAGGTAGGGAACATAATAGACCCCATTCTCTAGATAGAGGTAGGGAACATAATAAACCCAATTCTCTAGATAGAGGTAGGGAACATAATAGACCCAATTCTCTAGATAGTGTTAGGGAACATACTAGACCCATTTCTCTAGATAGAGGTAGGGAACATAATAGACCCAATTCTCTAGATGGAGGTAGGGAACATAATAGACCACATTCTCTAGACAGAGGTACGGAACATAATAGACCCAATTCTCTAGATAGAGGTAGGGAACATAATAGACCCAATTTTATAGATAGAGGTAGGGAACATAATAGACCACATTCTCTAGATAGAGGTAGGTAACATAATAGACCCAATTCTCTAGATAGGGGTAGGGAACATAATAGACCACATTCTCTAGATGGAGGTAGGGAACATAATAGACCACATTCTCTAGATGGAGGTAGGGAACATAATAGACCCAATTCTCTAGATGGAGGTAGGGAACATAATAGACCACATTCTCTAGATAGAGGTAGGGAACATAATAGACCCAATTCTCTAGATAGAGGTAGGGAACATAATAGACCCAATCCTCTCGATAGAGGTAGGGAACATACTAGACCACATTCTCTAGATGGAGGTAGGGAACATAATAGACCACATTCTCTAGATGGAGGTAGGGAACATAATAGACCCCATTCTCTAGATGGAGGTAGGGAACATAATAGACCACATTCTCTAGATGGAGGTAGGGAACATAATAGACCACATTCACTAGATAGAGGTAGGGAACATAATAGACCCAATTCTCTAGATAGAGGTAGGGAACATAATAGACCCAATTCTCTAGATAGAGGTAGGGAACATAATAGACCCAATTATCTAGATGGAGGTAGGGAACATAATAGACCCAATCCTCTCGATAGAGGTAGGGAACATACTAGACCACATTCTCTAGATGGAGGTAGGGAACATAATAGACCACATTCTCTAGATGGAGGTAGGGAACATAATAGACCACATTCTCTAGATGGAGGTAGGGAACATAATAGACCACATTCTCTAGATGGAGGTAGGGAACATAATAGACCACATTCTCTAGATAGAGGTAGGGAACATAATAGACCCAATTCTCTAGATAGAGGTAGGGAACATAATAGACCACATTCTTTAGATAGAGGTAGGGAACATAATAGACCCCATTCTCTAGATAGAGGTAGGGAACATAATAGACCAGATTCTCTAGATAGAGGTAGGGAACATAATAGACCACATTCTCTAGATGGAGGTAGGGAACATAATAGACCACATTCTCTAGATGGAGGTAGGGAACATAATAGACCCCATTCTCTAGATAGAGGTAGGGAACATAATAGACCCAATTCTCTAGATAGAGGTAGGGAACATAATAGACCACATTCTCTCGATAGAGGTAGGGAACATAATAGACCACATTCACTAGATGGAGGTAGGGAACATAATATACCACATTCTCTAGATGGAGGTAGGGAACATAATAGACAACATTCTCTAGATGGAGGTAGGGAACATAATAGACCACATTCTCTAGATGGAGGTAGGGAACATAATAGACCACATTCTCTAGATAGAGGTAGGGAACATAATAGACCCAATTCTCTAGATAAAGGTAGGGAACATAATAGACCACATTCTCTAGATAGAGGTAGGGAACATAATAGACCCAATTCTCTAGATGGAGGTAGGGAACATAATAGACCTCATTCTCTAGCTGGGGGTAGGAAACATAATAGACCCCATTCTCTAGATTGAGGTAGGGAACATAATAGTCCACATTCTCTAGCTGGGGGTAGGGAACATAATAGACCCCATTCTCTAGATTGAGGTAGGGAACATAATAGACCACATTCTCTAGCTGGGGGTAGGGAACATAATAGACCCCATTCTCTAGATTGAAGTAGGGAACATAATAGACCACATTCTCTAGCTGGGGGTAGGGAACATAATAGACCTCATTCTCTAGTTGGAGGTAGGGAACATAATAGACCCAATTCTCTAGATGGAGGTAGGGAACATAATAGACCCCATTCTCTAGTTGGAGGTAGGGAACATTTTAGACCCAATTCTCTAGATGGAGGTAGGGAACATAATAGACCCCATTCTCTAGTTGGAGGTTGGGAACATAATAGACCACATTCTCTAGATGGAGGTAGGGAACATAATAGACCCCATTCTCTAGTTGGAGGTAGGGAACATAATATACCCAATTATCTAGATGGAGGTAGGGAACATAATAGACCCCATTCTCTAGCTGGATGTAGGGAACATAATAGACCCCATTCTCTAGTTGGTGGTAGGGAACATAATAGACCCAATTCTCTAGATGGAGGTAGGGAACATAATAGACCCTATTCTCTAGCTGGAGGTAGGGAACATAATAGACCCAATTCTCTAAATGCAGTTAGGGAGCATAATAGACCCAATTCTATAAATGAAGTTAGGGAACATAATAGACCCAATTCTCTAGATGGAGGTAGAGAACATAATAGACCCACTTTTCTAGATGGAGGTAGGGATAATAATACCCCATTCTCTGCCTAGATGCTGGAGAATAACATACCTCATTCTCTAACTGGATGCAGGGAGCATAACAGTCCCCATTCTCTAGCTGTAGGTAGGGAGCATATCAGACCCCATTCTCTTCTAACTGGAGGTAGGGAACATATCAGACCCGATTCTCTTCTAACTGGAGGTAGGGAGCATATCAGACCTCATTCTCTTATAACTGGAGGTAGGGAACATAATAGACCCAATTCTCTAGATAGAGGTAGGGAACGTAATAGACCCAATTCTCTAGATGGAGGTAGGGAACATAATAGTCCCAATCCTCTCGATAGAGGTAGGGAACATACTAGACCACATTCTCTAGATGGAGGTAGGGAACATAATAGACCACATTCTCTAGATGGAGGTAGGGAACATAATAGACCACATTCTCTAGATGGAGGTAGGGAACATAATAGACCACATTCTCTAGATGGAGGTAGGGAACATAATAGACCCAATTCTCTAGATAGAGGTAGGGAACATAATAGACCCAATTCTCTAGATAAAGGTAGGGAACATAATAGACCACATTCTTTAGATAGAGGTAGGGAACATAATAGACCCCATTCTCTAGATAGAGGTAGGGAACATAATAGACCAGATTCTCTAGATAGAGGTAGGGAACATAATAGACCACATTCTCTAGATGGAAGTAGGGAACATAATAGACCACATTCTCTAGATGGAGGTAGGGAACATAATAGACCACATTCTCTAGATAGAGGTAGGGAACATAATAGACCCAATTCTCTAGATAGAGGTAGGGAACATAATAGACCACATTCTCTCGATAGAGGTAGGGAACATAATAGACCACATTCACTAGATGGAGGTAGGGAACATAATATACCACATTCTCTAGATGGAGGTAGGGAACATAATAGACAACATTCTCTAGATGGAGGTAGGGAACATAATAGACCACATTCTCTAGATGGAGGTAGGGAACATAATAGACCACATTCTCTAGATAGAGGTAGGGAACATAATAGACCCAATTCTCTAGATAAAGGTAGGGAACATAATAGACCACATTCTCTAGATAGAGGTAGGGAACATAATAGACCCAATTCTCTAGATAGAGGTAGGGAACATAATAGACCCAATTCTCTAGATAGAGGTAGGGAACATAATAGACCACATTCTCTAGATGGAGGTAGGGAACATAATAGACCTCATTCTCTAGCTGGGGGTAGGAAACATAATAGACCCCATTCTCTAGATTGAGGTAGGGAACATAATAGACCACATTCTCTAGCTGGGGGTAGGGAACATAATAGACCCCATTCTCTAGATTGAGGTAGGGAACATAATAGACCACATTCTCTAGCTGGGGGTAGGGAACATAATAGACCTCATTCTCTAGTTGGAGGTAGGGAACATAATAGACCCAATTCTCTAGATGGAGGTAGGGAACATAATAGACCCCATTCTCTAGTTGGAGGTAGGGAATATTTTAGACCCAATTCTCTAGATGGAGGTAGGGAACATAATAGACCACATTCTCTAGATGGAGGTAGGGAACATAATAGACCCCATTCTCTAGCTGGATGTAGGGAACATAATAGACCCCATTCTCTAGTTGGTGGTAGGGAACATAATAGACCCAATTCTCTAGATGGAGGTAGGGAACATAATAGACCCTATTCTCTAGCTGGAGGTAGGGAACATAATAGACCCAATTCTCTAAATGCAGTTAGGGAGCATAATAGACCCAATTCTCTAAATGAAGTTAGGGAACATAATAGAACCAATTCTCTAGATGGAGGTAGAGAACATAATAGACCCACTTTTCTAGATGGAGGTAGGGATAATAATACCCCATTCTCTGCCTAGATGCTGGAGAATAACATACCTCATTCTCTAACTGGATGCAGGGAGCATAACAGTCCCCATTCTCTAGCTGTAGGTAGGGAGCATATCAGACCTCATTCTTTTATAACTGGAGGTAGGGAACATATCAGACCCCATTCTCTTGCTGGAGGTAGGGAACATATCAAACCCCATTCTCTAAGCTGTAGGTAGGGAAAATATTAGACCCATTCTCTTGCTGGAGCTAGGGAACATGTAACACCCCATTCTCTGAGCTGTAGGTATGGAACATATCAGATTCAATTCTCTTGCTGGAAGTAGGGAACATATCAGACCCCATTCTTTAAGCTGTAGGTAGGGAACATATAAGATATTATTATATTATATTATTATCAGAACTTATAATTGAGTTATTGAGTTGTTGAGTTATTGAGTTGTTGAGGTATTGAGTTATTGAGTTGTTGAGGTATTGAGTTATTGAGTTGTTGAGTTATTGATGTATTGTGTTATTGAGTTGTTGTGGTATTGAGTTATTGAGTTGTTGAGGTAGTGAGTTATTTGCGGGTCATCATCATTGCACTCCGAACATGTCCAAAGGTCCTCAGATCCCCTTTGCAGCAATTCCTACTGTGTCCAGCGACTAAAGACACCAATGTTGTGTTGGTTAACAAGTCTTCTTTGGATTCTTACGAAGCACTCTTTTCTGGTATCTCCCACCTTGACATGATATTCATGAAGTATGTTCATGGCTACAGATTCAGTCTCATATTTAAAATCGTTTTTGCGCCCAGCGTCCCTGAGGGCATTCAGAATGTTAACGGTCCATTGCCCTTCCGTAATCAACATTAACCAAACTGGCACGTCTGTCGGCTCGTTCATTACCTCTTACACCCGCGTGCCCTTGCACAAAAATGAAGCAGACACTCGTTAGAAAAGGCCTCCTCAGAGATTGAAACCACTGCAGGTCAAGCATAGCCAGTTGCAATCTTTCTGTGTATACTCATTGAGTCACTGAGGAAACACATTCCTTAGTTTCCTCATATTCCAAATCAGGCTTGTTGCAGGAGCTACTGAGTTAAGTGCTCTGTGCACACCGTGAGCTGTGCGTTTCATCCGTTTTAATCGTGTATTAAGATTCCGATTGTTTACAATGAGTGATGATATCGTATGATGGAGAACAGATGGCTGTGTTCACTTTCTGTGCGGTTTCCCCTTATGTCTTTTGGCGTGTGCTGAGACTGCTATGAAGGGGACTACAGCTACCTTTCTTTATTTGGGAGATGAGATAGTAATTCGGATGATTCCACTGGCACGGGCGGTTGATCAATTATGGATTTTAATTCGTTTGCAGTGATACCGGGGCCTTCCATAACCATAACCATAACCATAACTATAACCATAACCATAACCATAACCGTAAACGTAATCGTAACCATAACCATAGCCATAGCCATAGCCATAACCATAACCATAACCATAGCCATAACCATAACCATAGCCATAACCATAACCATAGCCATAGCCATAACCATAACCATAGCCATAACCATAACCATAGCCATAACCATAACCATAACCATAGCCATAACCATAACCATAGCCATAAACATAACCATAACCATAGCCATAACCATAGCCATAGCCATAACCATAACCATAGCCATAACCATAACCATAGCCATAACCATAACAATAGCCATAACATATTCCTTATAATCACTTTGAATGAATAATAGAAGATTAATTTTTGTTTTATCTTCCTGAAAAGACAAACATGAGCAAATCAACAAGAGCATCATTGACAAACAACTGTGTAGGAAACAACTTAACTGAAGCTGCAAGAAGCCCGTTATGGGGAAAATAAAAATACAACTGTGTAGGAAACAACTTAAATGAAGCTGCAAGAAGCGCGCTATGGGGAAAATAAAAAGACAACTGTGTAGGAAACAACTTAACTGAAGCTGCAAGAAGCCCGCTATGGGGAAATAAAAAGACAACTGTGTAGGAAACAACTTAACTGAAGCTGCAAAAAGCCCGCTATGGGGAAAATAAAAAGACAACTGTGTAGGAAACAACTTAACTGAAGCTGCAAGAAGCCCGCTATGGGGAAAATAAAAATACAACTGTGTAGGAAACAACTTAACTGAAGCTGCAAGAAGCCCTATGGGCAAAATAAAAATACAACTGTGTAGGAAACAACTTAAATGAAGCTGCAAGAAGCCCGTTATGGGGAAAATAAAAATACAACTGTGTAGGAAACAACTTAACTGAAGCTGCAAGAAGCCCTATAGGCAAAATAAAAATACAACTGTGTAGGAAACAACTTAACTGAAGCTGCAAGAAGCCCGCTATGGGGAAAATAAAAATACAACTGTGTAGGAAACAACTTAACTGAAGCTGCAAGAAGCCCGCTATGGGGAAAATAAAAAGACAACTGTGTAGGAAACAACTTAACTGAAGCTGCAAGAAGCCCGCTATGGGGAAAATAAAAAGACAACTGTGTAGGAAACAACTTAACTGAAGCTGCAAGAAGCCCGTTATGGGGAAAATAAAAAGACAACTGTGTAGGAAACAACTTAACTGAAGCTGCAAGAAGCCCGCTATGGGGAAAATAAAAAGACAACTGTGTAGGAAACAACTTAACTGAAGCTGCAAGAAGCCCGTTATGGGGAAAATAAAAATACAACTGTGTAGGAAACAACTTAACTGAAGCTGCAAGAAGCCCGTTATGGGGAAAATAAAGGGACAACTGTGTAAGAAACAACTTAACTGAAGCTGCAAGAAGCCCGCTATGGGGAAAATAAAAATACAACTGTGTAGGAAACAACTTAACTGAAGCTGCAAGAAGCCCGTTATGGGCAAAATAAAAAGACAACTGTGTAGGAAACAACTTAACTGAAGCTGCAAGAAGCCCGCTATGGGGAAAATAAAAAGACAACTGTGTAGGAAACAACTTAACTGAAGCTGCAAGAAGCCCGCTATGGGGAAAATAAAAAGACAACTGTGTAGGAAACAACTTAACTGAAGCTGCAAGAAGCCCGCTATGGGGAAAATAAAAAGACAACTGTGTAGGAAACAACTTAACTGAGGCTGCAAGAAGCCCGTTATGGGGAAAATAAAGAGACAACTGTGTAAGAAACAACTTAAATGAAGCGGCAAGAAGCCCGCTATGGGGAAAATAAAAAGACAACTGTGTAGGAAACAACTTAACTGAAGCTGCAAGAAGCCCGTTATGGGGAAAATAAAAAGACAACTGTGTAGGAAACAACTTAACTGAAGCTGCAAGAAGCCCGCTATGGGGAAAATAAAAAGACAACTGTGTAGGAAACAACTCAACTGAAGCTGCAAGAAGCCCGCTATGGGGAAAATAAAAAGACAACTGTGTAGGAAACAACTTAACTGAAGCTGCAAGAAGCCCGCTATGGGGAAAATAAAAATACAACTGTGTAGGAAACAACTTAACTGAAGCTGCAAGAAGCCCGCTATGGGGAAAATAAAAATACAACTGTGTAGGAAACAACTTAACTGAAGCTGCAAGAAGCCCGCTATGGGGAAAATAAAAAGACAACTGTGTAGGAAACAACTTAACTGAAGCTGCAAGAAGCCCGCTATGGGGAAAATAAAAATACAACTGTGTAGGAAACAACTTAACTGAAGCTGCAAGAAGCCCTATGGGCAAAATAAAAATACAACTGTGTAGGAAACAACTTAAATGAAGCTGCAAGAAGCCCGTTATGGGGAAAATAAAAATACAACTGTGTAGGAAACAACTTAACTGAAGCTGCAAGAAGCCCTATGGGCAAAATAAAAATACAACTGTGTAGGAAACAACTTAACTGAAGCTGCAAGAAGCCCGCTATGGGGAAAATAAAAATACAACTGTGTAGGAAACAACTTAACTGAAGCTGCAAGAAGCCCGCTATGGGCAAAATAAAAAGACAACTGTGTAGGAAACAACTTAACTGAAGCTGCAAGAAGCCCGCTATGGGGAAAATAAAAAGACAACTGTGTAGGAAACAACTTAACTGAAGCTGCAAGAAGCCCGTTATGGGGAAAATAAAAAGACAACTGTGTAGGAAACAACTTAACTGAAGCTGCAAGAAGCCCGCTATGGGGAAAATAAAAAGACAACTGTGTAGGAAACAACTTAACTGAAGCTGCAAGAAGCCCGTTATGGGGAAAATAAAAATACAACTGTGTAGGAAACAACTTAACTGAAGCTGCAAGAAGCCCGTTATGGGGAAAATAAAGGGACAACTGTGTAAGAAACAACTTAACTGAAGCTGCAAGAAGCCCGCTATGGGGAAAATAAAAATACAACTGTGTAGGAAACAACTTAACTGAAGCTGCAAGAAGCCCGTTATGGGCAAAATAAAAAGACAACTGTGTAGGAAACAACTTAACTGAAGCTGCAAGAAGCCCGCTATGGGGAAAATAAAAAGACAACTGTGTAGGAAACAACTTAACTGAAGCTGCAAGAAGCCCGCTATGGGGAAAATAAAAAGACAACTGTGTAGGAAACAACTTAACTGAAGCTGCAAGAAGCCCGCTATGGGGAAATAAAAAGACAACTGTGTAGGAAACAACTTAACTGAGGCTGCAAGAAGCCCGTTATGGGGAAAATAAAGAGACAACTGTGTAAGAAACAACTTAAATGAAGCTGCAAGAAGCCCGCTATGGGGAAAATAAAAAGACAACTGTGTAGGAAACAACTTAACTGAAGCTGCAAGAAGCCCGTTATGGGGAAAATAAAAAGACAACTGTGTAGGAAACAACTTAA
This sequence comes from Megaustenia siamemsis, assembly GCA_032433765.1. Lineage (NCBI taxonomy): Eukaryota > Metazoa > Mollusca > Gastropoda > Stylommatophora > Ariophantidae > Megaustenia > Megaustenia siamemsis. Next base: position 4,727,983 of record JAVIAB010000008.1, on the reverse strand, counting down.
CTGAAGCTGCAAGAAGCCCGCTATGGGGAAAATAAAAAGACAACTGTGTAGGAAACAACTCAACTGAAGCTGCAAGAAGCCCGCTATGGGGAAAATAAAAAGACAACTGTGTAGGAAACAACTTAACTGAAGCTGCAAGAAGCCCGCTATGGGGAAAATAAAAATACAACTGTGTAGGAAACAACTTAACTGAAGCTGCAAGAAGCCCGCTATGGGGAAAATAAAAATACAACTGTGTAGGAAACAACTTAACTGAAGCTGCAAGAAGCCCGCTATGGGGAAAATAAAAATACAACTGTGTAGGAAACAACTTAACTGAAGCTGCAAGAAGCCCGCTATGGGCAAAATAAAAATACAACTGTGTAGGAAACAACTTAACTGAAGCTGCAAGAAGCCCGCTATGGGCAAAATAAAAAGACAACTGTGTAGGAAACAACTTAACTGAAGCTGCAAGAAGCCCGCTATGGGCAAAATAAAAAGACAACTGTGTAGGAAACACTTCATCTTCATCAGTGACATCCTAGACCGCAGAGTGAATCACACCCCACGCTCGCAGAACCAAAAGTTGTGAGGAGTGGACTCAGGGCTGGCTCAAGGTACCGGAAACTTGGGCAGCTGTCCAGGCGCACCAAGTGCTTGGAGGGGACCATCAAGGATCTTACAAAATCGTCAGCTTTTTCCTTGTGAGAAATTTAAAAATTATACTTGAAAATGGTGCCAATGTTCAGCTTACCCAGGGTGTGAGCCAACCATAGGACCGTCAGTGAGCGCAGCTCCCAACCCAACATATCGTTATCGCCTGTTGTCAGTTACTGACCAATCCCACCGTGCAGTGTTACGTCATTATAAGATTAGTTTCAGGGTAGAGTTCTACCAAAGAGTATATAAGACAGTCACGCAGAGTACAATCCATTTTAGACAGCCGCCACCACCACGAGGAAGACATCAATTTACAAGATTAAAGCTGAGACAAGGTGACCGGGTACTGATTCAATCAGAAGTGTTGTGAGGGATAAGTTTAATTATTACATGGCGAATATAGTGTGGTCGACGCCTGTGAGTCATGACTCAGACGGGCCCACCTCAGAATATCAAGAAGCTAAAGGGTCAAAAGACTTTCTCTACGGGCCCTCTTCTGACGATCAGAATATATCCCGCTGTGAATCTCGATATAAAGAGTTTTCCTGTTACTTCTTTAAAAGTTGTTTACTCGGCATCCCGTATGGCATCTTACTGGGCGTGCCATATGGCATGCTACTGTAGTTTAAGGTCTTGTCCGCATCACTGTTTCCAGAGTGACTTGTTGTGAGTAAATATTCCCGACGCTTATCCATTACCCAAAACACGCAAGCCCCACTAGACCCAGGACAAGTTGCTGTTGTGTATGTCAGTGACGTCTTGTAGGAGTCCGCATTAGGTTTAGCCAAATGGTCACTTATTGACTGGTCAGTAACATATCCAACACTGACCTGTTTGCTACATCCGTGAGGGTGGGATACTATTATGGCCACGTTGTACAGTGGACCTGGGAAGAATTTGGACAATTTCTGATTGTCGAATTTGTCCAAATCTTGCACCATCTTCTCCAGCCTGTCTGCCAGGTCGAGGTCATGGGTCACACATCGAAATATACAATGATCACTGGAATCATTCCTCCACTGAAGAGACACGCCGCTGAGAATCGCCACGTCAGGACAATCATGTGGCGTGGAACCTTTATCAAAGAAGAGATGGCATGTGGTGTTCGCTGCCTCCTGGTTGTCATAGACAACATGGACCGCTGTGTAAATATGGATGTGAGCATATTGTGTTTTTTGGTGTAGAAGATTTCCGACATTCCCGACACTGGCAGGTTGGTGGTTTGCAGCATTTCTGGCAGTGACAACCAGAAATGATTAGAGGTAGATCACAGCTGCTAGAACGACCACCGTCACAGACATTAGAAGCTGAATCAGTAAACTTGACAAGGCTACCAATCCACCCAGTCCCAAACCTCATGACACCACCGGCACTGCTCTTGTAGCTCGGGTAAGGCTTGCCATCAACAGTCTCAGGTCTGCTCTCACTGACATGCTTGACTGACACACGGACAGTTAGATTTGACACGGCCCGGACCAAGTCCACTAGATCGTTGTCTTGACAACCAGGAGGGAGATGGTCCACATTAAACTGGTCTACAGGTACAAATTGACGGTGGTCTGGATTCTTATCGCAAACTGTGCGAAGTTTGTGCAGATCTGCCTCCCCTCCATAGCTGAGCTCGACTTCCCACGGACCTGGTAGACAAACACCAATATTGTAAATGTAGCGTCTCTCTACCATTCTACCACTCTTTACCATTCTACCACTCTCTATCATTCTACCACTCTCTATCATTCTACCACTCTCTACCATTCTACCACTCTCTACCATTCTACCACTCTCTACCATTCTACCACTCTCTATCATTCTACCACTCTCTATCATTCTACCACTCTCTATCATTCTACCACTCTCTATCATTCTACCACTCTCTATCATTCTACCACTCTCTACCATTCTACCACTCTCTATCATTCTACCACTCTCTATCATTCTACCACTCTCTATCATTCTACCACTCTCTACCATTCTACCACTCTCTACCATTCTACCACTCTCTATCATTCTACCACTCTCTACCATTCTACCACTCTCTATCATTCTACCACTCTCTATCATTCTACCACTCTCTATCATTCTACCACTCTCTATCATTCTACCACTCTCTATCATTCTACCACTCTCTATCATTCTACCACTCTCTATCATTCTACCACTCTCTATCATTCTCTCTTCTTCTTTCTTTTGATATGTCTTTATTTTTCTATGCTGCCCATCTCGCCTCACTCCTCGTCTATCCCTGTCAATCCTTACAACCCTAATATTGCGTCTTGTCTCTCTCTATCTACCCATAAGTATTACCATTAAAACTCACACCCTCACTCTTCATCTGCCATCAAAATCAACCTTTAACACACATTTTCTCTCTCTATAACCACCACTCAATATCATCCTTAAACTCACTACATCTCTCTATAACTACGACTCAATATCATCCTTAAACTCACTACCTCTCTCTATATCTACCCCACAATATCATCCTTAAACTCACTACCTCTCTCTATATCTACCACTCAATAGCATCCTTAAACTTACTACATCTCTCTATATCTACCACTCAATATCATCCTTAAACTCACTACCTCTCTCTATATCTACCACTCAATATCATCATTAAACTCACTACATCTCTCTATATCTACCACTCAATATCATCCTTAAACTCACTACATCTCTCTAAATCTACCCCTCAATATCATCCTTAGACTTACTACCTCTCTCTATATCTACCCCTCAATATCATCCTTAAACTCACTACCTCTCTCTATATCTACCACTCAATATCATCCTTAAACTCACTACATCTCTCTATATCTACCCCTCAATATCCTCCTTAAACTCACTACATCTCTCTATATCTACCCCTCAATATCATCCTTAGACTTACTACCTCTCTCTATATCTAGCACTCAATATCATCATTAAACTCACTACATCTCTCTATATCTACCCCTCAATATCATCCTTAGACTCACTACCTCTCTCTATATCTAGCACTCAATATCATCATTAAACTCACTACATCTCTCTATATCTACCCCTCAATATCATCCTTAAACTCACTACCTCTCTCTATATCTAGCACTCAATATCCTCCTTAAACTCACTACATCTCTCTATATCTACCACTCAATATCATCATTAAACTCACTACATCTCTCTATATCTACCACTCAATATCAACCTTAAACTCACTACCTCTCTCTATATCTACCACTCAATATCCTCCTTAAACTCACTACATCTCTCTATATCTACCACTCAATATCATCATTAAACTCACTACATCTCTCTATATCTACCACTCAATATCATCCTTAAACTCACTACATCTCTCTATATCTACCACTCAATATCATCCTTAGACTTACTACCTCTCTCTATATCTACCACTCAATATCCTCCTTAAACTCACTACCTCTCTCTATATCTACCACTCAATATCATCATTAAACTCACTACATCTCTCTATATCTACCACTCAATATCATCCTTAAACTCACTACATCTCTCTAAATCTACCCCTCAATATCATCCTTAGACTTACTACCTCTCTCTATATCTACCCCTCAATATCATCCTTAAACTCACTACCTCTCTCTATATCTACCACTCAATATCATCCTTAAACTCACTACATCTCTCTATATCTACCACTCAATATCCTCCTTAAACTCACTACATCTCTCTATATCTACCCCTCAATATCATCCTTAGACTTACTACCTCTCTCTATATCTAGCACTCAATATCATCATTAAACTCACTACATCTCTCTATATCTACCCCTCAATATCATCCTTAGACTCACTACCTCTCTCTATATCTAGCACTCAATATCCTCCTTAAACTCACTACATCTCTCTATATCTACCACTCAATATCATCATTAAACTCACTACATCTCTCTATATCTACCACTCAATATCCTCCTTAAACTCACTACATCTCTCTATATCTACCCCTCAATATCATCCTTAGACTTACTACCTCTCTCTATATCTAGCACTCAATATCATCATTAAACTCACTACATCTCTCTATATCTACCCCTCAATATCATCCTTAGACTCACTACCTCTCTCTATATCTAGCACTCAATATCATCGTTAAACTCACTACATCTCTCTATATCTACCCCTCAATATCATCCTTAGACTCACTACCTCTCTCTATATCTAGCACTCAATATCCTCCTTAAACTCACTACATCTCTCTATATCTACCACTCAATATCATCATTAAACTCACTACATCTCTCTATATCTACCACTCAATATCATCCTTAAACTCACTACATCTCTCTATATCTACCCCTCAATATCATCCTTAGACTCACGACCTCTCTCTATATCTACCCCTCAATATCATCCTTAGACTTACGACCTCTCTCTATATCTACCACTCAATATCATCCTTAGACTTATGACCTCTCTCTATATCTACCCCTCAATATCATCCTTAGACTTATGACGTCTCTCTATATCTACCCCTCAATATCATCCTTAGACTTATGACCTCTCTCTATATCTACCACTCAATATCATCCTTAGACTTATGACCTCTCTCTATATCTACCCTCAATATCATCCTTAGACTTATGACCTCTCTCTATATCTACCACTCAATATCATCCTTAGACTTATGACCTCTCTCTATATCTACCACTCAATATCATCCTTAGACTTATGACCACTCTCTATATCTACCACTCAATATCATTCTCAAACTTATTTCTTTCTTTCTGTCTTTCATTTTTTTCTGTCTTTCGTTATTTCTTTCTGTCTTTCTTTTTTATTCTTTGTCTTCCTTCCATCTTTCTGTCTTTCTTTCTCACTTTATTTAATTATTTTTTTCCTTCCTACCTTCCTTTTTTTAATTCTGTCTTTACTTCTTTTTAAAAATATTTTCTCTTACATTTTAAACTGTCTTCTTTCTTTCCATACCTAAATCTTCCCTCCAATATAAAAGTAAGATTTATTGTGTCAGAAATGTTAAATGTAGTGGAAGTCCCCTTGTAAAAATCTCCCCTTGTAAAAATCTCGCCTTGTAAAAATCTCCCCTTGTAAAAATCTCCTTGTAAAAATCTCTCCTTGTAAAAATCTCCCCTTGTAAAAATCTCCCTTTGTAAAAATCTCCCCTAGTAAAAATCTCCCCTTGTAAAAATCTCCCTTTGTAAAAATCACCCCTTGTAACAAACACTGACCTTGTTTTTCTCGTTCCTGTTTTGCTCGGGTGACCGTGTCTTCCATTTTGTTTCCTGGAATCTGAAAAATGTGTGTTTATTAGAGAGTAGCATGACTTGCTGTTGTTAGTTCTGTTTTATTATTTGTTCTGATATTTTCTTAAACATAGAATGCGTGTTTGTGAACGCTTTAAACGAGTAGATTGTGTTTGTCTTACTTTAAACATACAATTTCTGTTTGTCTTACTTTAAACAGACAATTTATGTTTGTCTTACTTTAAACAGACAACTTGTGTTTATCTTACTTTAATTAAAACAGACTAAATATATCACACAGATGTAAGAGACTATCTCCACAGACACAAAAGTTTACATCCCACACACACAAAAGTTTATATCCCTCAGACACAAAAGTTTACATCCCTCAGACACAAAAGTTTATATCCCTCAGACACAAGAGTTTATATCCCTCAGACACAAAAGTTTATATCCCTCAGACACAAAAGTTTATATCCCTCAGACACAAAAGTTTATATCCCTCAGATATAAGAGTTTATATCCCTCAGACACAAAAGTTTATATCCCTCAGACACAAGAGTTTATATCCCTCAGACACAAAAGTTTATATCCCTCAGACACAAGAGTTTATATCCCTCAGACACAATAGTTTATCTCCCTCAGACACAAAAGTTATATCCCTCAGACACAAAAGTTTACATCCCTCAGACACAAAAGTTTATATCCCTCAGACACAAGAGTTTATATCCTTCAGACACAATAGTTTATATCCCTCAGACACAAAAGTTTATATCCCTCAGACACAAAAGTTTATATCCCTCAGACACAAGAGTTTATATCCCTCAGACACAAAAGTTTATATCCCTCAGACACAATAGTTTATATCCCTCAGACACAATAGTTTATATCCCTCAGACACAATAGTTGATTTTCCTCAGACACAAGAGTTTATATGCCTCAGACACAAAAGTGGATATCCCTCAGACACAATAGTTTATATCCCTCAGACACAATAGTTGATATTCCTCAGACACAAGAGTTTATATCCCTCAGACACAAAAGTTTATATCCCTCAGACACAAAAGTTTATATCCCTCAGACACAAAAGTTTATATCCCTCAGACACAAAAGTTTATATCCCTCAGACACAAGAGTTTATATCCCTCAGACACAATAGTTTATACCCCTCAGACACAAGAGTTTATATCCCTCAGACACAAGAGTTTATATCCCTCAGACATAAGAGTTTATATCCCTCAGACACAAAAGTTTATATCCCTCAGACACAAGAGTTTATATCCCTCAGACACAATAGTTTATATCCCTCAGATATAAGAGTTTATATCCCTCAGACACAAGAGTTTATATCCCTCAGACACAAGAGTTTATATCCATCGGACATAAAATGCATCCGCAACAGATTACATCCTGCAAAGGTTAAAGTTTATTTCCTTCAGATATAAAAGTTTTTTTTCGGGTGTAAAAGTTTATTTTCTTCAGGTGTAATGTTTTTTTTTGCAGGTCAATAAATGTATATTCTTTCAGGTGTAAACATTTTTTTCCTTCGGGTGTAAAAGTGTATTTCTTCCATGTTTAAAAGTTTCAAACATTCCCTCACAGCATACAGAGAGATATGATAGAGACACTAGAAGATTTGGACATTGAAGTGATCACAGACATATGAAACAGCATATACCATACTGGATACATACCGAAGGAACTAAAACATCAACGTTCATTGCATTGCCTAAAAAGAATAGTGCAGTTGAATGCAGTGAATTTAGAACAATAAGCCTAATGAGCCAGGTAACACAAATTTTACTAAAAGTTGTACAGGGTAGGATTCATAAAAAAAAAATAAATACTGCATTAGACGAGCATCAATTTGGATTCAGGAAAAACAGTGGGACAAAAGAAGCCTTATTCTGCATGAGGACTTTAATTGAAAAGTACATAGAAGTAAACAAACCAATATGCCTGCTTCATAGACTACACCAAAGCTTTTGATAGAGTACACCACAAACAACTTATAGAATGCCTAAAAGAGATGCATCTAGATGACACAGACATACGACTAATATGTAATTTATACTGGGAGCAAACGGCAATAATAAAATATAACAAAGAGTTCTCTACACCCATTGATATAAAAAGAGGAGTAAGACAAGGATGCATCCTCTCAAAAAGCTTGTTCAATCTATTAACTGAGCAAAATTATTTTAAAATATCATAGAGATGCCAGGTATAAACATTAATGGGAAGATAATCAATAACCTAAGATATGCTGATGGTACTGTACTACTAGCAGAAAATCCTAAAGATCTACAACAATTACTTAATGAAATAAACATGACCAACAAAAAATATGGACTAGATATGAATATCAAAAAGACTAAAACTATGATCATAAACAAAGAAAATACTCAAAACCCACAAGTGGATATCAAAATTGAAGGAATAGACCTGGAGACAGTTCAGAACTACAACTACCTTGAACATACTATAACCAGTGATGGAAAATGTACAAGTGAAATAAACAAAAGAATAGGAATGGCAAAAAGTAATTTTAATGGAATGAAGAACATACTAACATCAAAACAAATAACACTAGTGCTAAAACTAAGAATAGCAAAATGTTACATCTTTTCAACATTCCTATGTGTTGCAGAAACATGGACATTAAACAAGAAAACAGAACAGAGAATTGAAGCCTTTGAGATGTGGACGTATAGGAGAATGGATAGAATTGGATGGAAAGAAAAGAAAACAAACGATGAAGTCTTAAAACAACTAAAAATGAAAAGAGAACTAGTAAATAATAGTAAATACATTTCAAACAAGACAAATGCGATTTTTGGGCCATTTTAAAAGACACTACAGCCTACTAAAAAACAGTAATCCTGGAGGGGAAAATATAAGGTAAAAAAGGCAGAGGCAGACCAAGACCAACATGGACGAGTAACATCAAAAGATGGACAAGTCATCCTATGACAACCCTCACTATCAAAGCAAGAGACACAACGGAATGGCGCACCATTGTAGCCAACCTTCGATGCAGAGACGGCACTCAATGATAAGGAAACGAAATGAAGTCTCCGCCATTTTCAATTTACCTCAACATAAACATATGACCATATATTCTCACACCGTCACATAGTGTAATCATGTACCTCACACCGTCACTATAGTGTAATCATGTACCTCACACCGTCACATAGTGTAATCATGTACCTCACACCGTCACATAGTGTAATCATGTACCTCACACCGTCACATAGTGTAATCATGTACCTCACACCGTCACATAGTGTAATCATGTACCTCACACCGTCACATAGTGTAATCATGTACCTCACACCGTCACATAGTGTAATCATGTACCTACCTTTAAACAAGCCACGCTACTGACTATATTATCAGTCTGATGTTTGTCCAGACGATGATAAACCTGGTATTGAAGATGTTGATATAAGCACAAACGTCAAACAAACTTGAAGATGTTGATATAAGCACAAACGTCAAACAAACTTGAAGATGTTGATATAAGCACAAACGTCAAACAAACTTGAAGATGTTGATATAAGCACAAACGTCAAACAAACTTGAAGATGTTGATATAAGCACAAACGTCAAACAAACTTGAAGATGTTGATATAAGCACAAACGATAAACAAACTTCAGTGACTTCCTGTCTTGTGATGGTGATTAAAGTAATCGGGTTTTCCCTAACACCAGTAATTTAACGGATTTTCCCGAACATACAGAAAGTCATGGAAAATGTATTTTTAGTCTGTGACCTCAAAATTTTGTTTAACCGAAACACTTTCATTTATCAGCATGAAGCGAATACGTAACATAATAGAGACACGAAATATGTCATACACAATACGGGTTTGTTACGGGGAAGTCATCATCATCATCATCATGTGCTCTGATGATTGACGACGATCGTCTCTTTCCACATCACTCAGTCTTCCATCATCATCACTGAGTGCAGTCTCCGCATCGAAGGTTGGCTACCATGGAGCGCCATTCCTGATTCCACTCTGTGTCTTGCTTTGATGGTGCAGATTGTCATAGGTTGACTTGTCCATCTTTTGATGTTACTCATCCATGTTAGTCTTAGTCTGCACCTGCCTCTTTTACCCTGTATTTTCCCTTCCAATATTACGTTTATTAGGCTGTTGTGTCTTTTAACATTCCCCCAAAATTTCATTAGTCTGGATCTAATTGTGTTTAGTAGTTCTCTTTTCATTTTTAGTTGTTTTAAAACGCCATCGTTTGTTTTCTTTTCTTTCCATCCAATTCTACATATTCTTCTATAAATTCACATATCAAAGGCTTCAATTCTCTGTTCTGTTTTCTGGTCTAATGTCCATGTTTCTGCACCATACATGAATATTGAGAAGATGTAACATTTTGCTATTCTTAGTTTTAGCCCTGGTGTTATTTGTTTTGATGTTAGTATGTTCTTCATGACATTAAAATTACTTTTTGCCATTCCTGTTCTTTTGTTAATTTCAGTTGTACATTTTCCATCACTGGTTATAGTATGTCCAAGGTAGTTGTAGCTCTGAACTATCTCCAGTTCTAGTCCTTCAACTTTGATATCCACTTAAGGTTTTGAGTATTTTCTTTGTTTATGATCATAGATTTAATCTTTTAGATATTCATATCTAGTCCATATTTTTTGCATGTCATGTTTATTTCATTAATTAATTGTTATAGATTTTCAGGATTTTCACTAGATCTACTCCTTTCTTACTGTCACTAGATCCACTTTTTCCTAACTGTTAATCTACTTGTTCCTTACTGTCACTAGATCTACACTTTCCTTACCGTCACTAGATCTACACTTTCCTTACTGTCACTAGATCTACACTTTCCTTACTGTCACTAGATCTACACTTTCCTTACTGTCACTAGATCTACACTTTCCTTAAGGTCACTAGATCTACACTTTCCTTAAGGTCACTAGATCTACACTTTCCTTACTGTCACTAGATCTACACTATCCTTACTGTCACTAGATCTACACTTTCCTTACTGTCACTAGATCTACACTTTCCTTACTGTCACTAGATCTACACTTTCCTTAAGGTCACTAGATCTACACTTTCCTTACCGTCACTAGATCTACACTTTCCTTACTGTCACTAGATCTACACTTTCCTTACTGTCACTAGATCTACACTTTCCTTACTGTCATTAGATCTACACTTTCCTTCCTGTCACTAGATCTATACTTTCTTTACTGTCACTAGATCTACACTTTCCTTACTGTCACTAGATCTACACTTCCCTTACTGTCACTAGATCTACACTTTCCTTACTGTCACTAGATCTACACTTCCCTTACTGTCACTAGATCTACACTTTCCTTACTGTCACTAGATCTACACTTCCCTTACTGTCACTAGATCTACACTTTCCTTACTGTCACTAGATCTACACTTCCCTTACTGTCACTAGATCTACACTTTTCTTACTGTCACTAGATCTACACTTTCCTTACTGTCACTAGATCTACACTTTCCTTACTGTCACTAGATCTACACTTTCCTTACTGTCACTAGATCTACACTTTCCTTACTGTCACTAGATCTACACTTTCCTTACTGTCACTAGATCTACACTTCCCTTACTGTCACTAGATCTACACTTTTCTTACTGTCACTAGATCTACACTTTCCTTACTGTCACTAGATCTACACTTTCCTTACTGTCACTAGATCTACACTTTCCTTAAGGTCACTAGATCTACACTTTCCTTACTGTCACTAGATCTACACTTTCCTTACTGTCACTAGATCTACACTTTCCTTACTGTCACTAGATCTACACTTTCCTTACTGTCATTAGATCTACACTTTCCTTAAGGTCACTAGATCTACACTTTCCTTACTGTCACTAGATCTACACTTTCCTTAAGGTCACTAGATCTACACTTTCCTTACTGTCACTAGATCTACACTTTCCTTACTGTCACTAGATCTACACTTTCCTTACTGTCATTAGATCTACACTTTTCCTTACTGTCACTAGATCTACACTTTCCTTACTGTCACTAGATCTACACTTTCCTTAAGGTCACTAGATCTACACTTTCCTTACTGCCACTAGATCTACACTTCCCTTACTGTCACTAGATCTACACTTCCCTTACTGTCACTAGATCTATACTTTCCTTACTGTCATTAGATCTACACTTTCCTTACTGTCACTAGATCTACACTTTCCTTACTGTCACTAGATCTACACTTTCCTTAAGGTCACTAGATCTACACTTTCCTTACTGTCACTAGATCTACACTTTCCTTATTGTCACTAGATCTACACTTTCCTTACTGTCACTAGATCTACACTTTCCTTACTGTCATTAGATCTACACTTTCCTTACTGTCACTAGATCTACACTTTCCTTACTGTCACTAGATCTACACTTTCCTTACTGTCATTAGATCTACACTTTCCTTACTGTCACTAGATCTACACTTTCCTTACTGTCACTAGATCTACACTTTCCTTACTGTCACTAGATCTACACTTTCCTTACTGTCACTAGATCTACACTTTCCTTACTGTCACTAGATCTACACTTTCCTTACTGTCACTAGATCTACACTTTCCTTACTGTCACTAGATCTACACTTTCCTTACTGTCACTAGATCTACACTTTCCTTACTGTCATTAGATCTAAACTTTCCTTACTGTCACTAGATCTACACTTTCCTTACCGTCACTAGATCTACACTTTCCTTACTGTCATTAGATCTACACTTTCCTTACTGTCACTAGATCTACACTTTCCTTACTGTCACTAGATCTACACTTTCCTTACTGTCACTAGATCTACACTTTCCTTACTGTCACTAGATCTACCCTTTCCTTAAGGTCACTAGATCTACACTTTCATTACTGTCACTAGATCTACACTTTCCTTAAGGTCACTAGATCTACACTTTCCTTACTGTCACTAGATCTACACTTTCCTTAAGGTCACTAGATCTACACTTTCCTTACTGTCACTAGATCTACACTTTCCTTAAGGTCACTAGATCTACACTTTCCATAATGCCACTGACCAAAGAATTCTTGGAGTAGACAGAAAGAAGCAGAGAAGAAAATGATAGAGAAGATATGGGATTGTCTTAAAAGTATGGCGAGAAACAGAACGGCTTCGAAAGTTTTTGTTGAAGACCTATGATCCACAGGGAGCTGAAAGTGTTTGTTGAAGACCTATGCTCCACAGGAAGCTGAATGTGTTTGTTGAAGACCTATGCTCCACAGGGAGCTGAAAGTGTTTGTTGAAGACCTATGCTCCACAGGGAGCTGAAAGTGTTTGTTGAAGACGTATGCTCCACAGGGAGCTGAAAGTGTTTGTTGAAGACCTATGATCCACAGGGAGCTGAAAGTGTTTGTTGAAGACCTATGCTCCACAGGGAGCTGAATGTGTTTGTTGAAGACCTATGCTCCACAGGGAGCTGAAAGTGTTTGTTGAAGACCTATGCTCCACAGGGAGCTGAAAGTGTTTGTTGAAGACCTATGCTCCACAGGGAGCTGAAATTGTTTGTTGAAGACCTATGCTCCACAGGGAGCAGAAAGTGTTTGTTGAAGAACTATGCTCCACAGGGAGCTGAAATTGTTTGTTGAAGACCTATGCTCCACAGGGAGCAGAAAGTGTTTGTTGAAGACCTATGCTCCACAGGGAGCTGAAAGTGTTTGTTTAAGACCTATGCTCCACAGGGAGCTGAAAGTGTTTGTTGAAGACCTATGCTCCACAGGGAGCTGAAAGTGTTTGTTGAAGACCTATGATCCACAGGGAGCTGAAAGTGTTTGTTGAAGACCTATGCTCCACAGGGAGCTGAATGTGTTTGTTGAAGACCTATGCTCCACAGGGAGCTGAATGTGTTTGTTGAAGACCTATGCTCCACAGGGAGCTGAAAGTGTTTGTTTAAGACCTATGCTCCACAGGGAGCTGAAAGTGTTTGTTGAAGACCTATGCTCCACAGGGAGCTGAAAGTGTTTGTTGAAGACCTTTGCTCCACATGGAGCTGAAAGTGTTTGTTGGAGACCTATGCTCCACAGGGAGCTGAAAGTGTTTGTTGAAGACCTATGCTCCACATGGAGCTGAAAGTGTTTGTTTAAGACCTATGCTCCACCGGGAGCTGAAAGTGTTTGTTGGAGACGTATGCTCCACAGGGAGCTGAAAGGTAGAAGAAGAGAAGACTAATTAATTTGTCTTCATTGGGACACGCATACTTAGAGCAAATATCAGTGATAAGATATAACACGAACAGAGAGTCACTATCTCTAAGACGAAAACCTGTTGTGCAAGTGGGAGTCACTATAATTCCCTTCCCTTCTCAGAGTCAATCTTTAACTTTTTCTGTAGGTTTCGACGCACCATGCGTCATGCCGATTTCGGTCATGTACGTTTAGCCGCACAGTGCGTCACTCTCAATTTGATTAGTGTAAATAGTCATCAAACAACATTATTGTTTTTATGTCCTTGGAACATGTAGATTAATATTTAAAAACATGAAACATTTTGGTTTTAAAATCTCTACCGCTAAATTGGTAAAAACATTCCCTACTGAAAAAGATAATAGATGGCACTAGATGATAATGATGATGAAGGATATTGTTGTAATAGGCTGCCGGAAATGAGCACCACGATTGTAAACAAGCTGGGTCGGAAACACAGGACACTACCCTCGTCTTGTTTCTCTGTTCTCTAGAATTATGGCTACTCTAATGACAGGCTGTGAACATGCTGGGTTGGAAACACAGGACACTACCCTCGCCTTGTTTTTCTGTTCTCTAGAATTATGGCTACTCTAATGACAGACTGTGAACAAGCTGGGTCGGAAACACAGGACACTACCCTCGCCTTGTTTCTCTGTTCTCTAGAATTATGGCTACTCTAATGACAGGTTGTGAACAAGCTGGGTCGGAAACACAGGACACTACCCTCGTCTTGTTTCTCTGTTCTCTAGAATTATGGCTACTCTAATGACAGGTTGTGAACAAGCTGGGTCGGAAACACAGGACACTACCCTCGCCTTGTTTCTCTGTTCTCTAGAATTAAGGCTACTCTAATGACAGATTGTGAACAAGCTGGGTCGGAAACACAGGACACTACCCTCGTCTTGTTTCTCTGTTCTCTAGAATTAGAGCTACTCTAATGACAGATTGTAAACAAGCAGGGTCGGAAACACAGGACACTACCCTCGTCTTGTTTCTCTGTTCTCTAGAATTAGAGCTACTCTAATGACAGATTGTGAACAAGCAGGGTCGGAAACACAGGACACTACCCTCGTCTTGTTTCTCTGTTCTCTAGAATTATGGCTACTCTAATGACAGGTTGTGAACAAGCTGGGTCGGAAACACAGGACACTACCCTCGTCTTGTTTCTCTGTTCTCTAGAATTATGGCTACTCTAATGACATGCTGTAAACAAGCTGGGTCGGAAACACAGGACACTACCCTCGTCTTGTTTCTCTGTTCTCTAGAATTATGGCTACTCTAATGACAGACTGTGAACAAGCTGGGTCGGAAACACAGGACACTACCCTCGTCTTGTTTCTCTGTTCTCTAGAATTATGGCTACTCTAATGACAAACTGTAAACAAGCTGGGTCGGAAACACAGGACACTACCCTCGCCTTGTTTCTCTGTTCTCTAGAATTATGGCTACTCTAATGACAGACTGTGAACAAGCTGGGTCGGAAACACAGGACACTACCCTCGCCTTGTTTCTCTGTTCTCTAGAATTATGGCTACTCTAATGACAGGCTGTAAACAAGCTGGGTGGGAAACACAGGACACTACCCTCGTCTTGTTTCTCTGTTCTCTAGAATTATGGCTACTCTAATGACAGACTGTGAACAAGCTGGGTCGGAAACACAGGCCACTACCCTCGTCTTGTTTCTCTGTTCTCTAGAATTATGGCTACTCTAATGACAGACTGTGAACAAGCTGGGTTGGAAACACAGGACACTACCCTCGCCTTGTTTCTCTGTTCTCTAGAATTATGGCTACTCTAATGACAGGTTGTAAACAAGCTGGGTCGGAAACACAGGACACTACCCTCGTCTTGTTTCTCTGTTTTCTAGAATTATGGCTACTCTAATGACAGGTTGTAAACAAGCTGGGTCGGAAACACAGGACACTACCCTCGTCTTGTTTCTCTGTTCTCTAGAATTATGGCTACTCTAATGACAGGTTGTGAACAAGCAGGGTCGGAAACACAGGACACTACCCTCGTCTTGTTTCTCTGTTCTCTAGAATTATGGCTACTCTAATGACAGGTTGTAAACAAGCTGGGTCGGAAACACAGGACACTACCCTCGTCTTGTTTCTCTGTTTTCTAGAATTATGGCTACTCTAATGACAGGTTGTAAACAAGCTGGGTCGGAAACACAGGACACTACCCTCGTCTTGTTTCTCTGTTCTCTAGAATTATGGCTACTCTAATGACAGGTTGTGAACAAGCAGGGTCGGAAACACAGGACACTACCCTCGTCTTGTTTCTCTGTTCTCTAGAATTATGGCTACTCTAATGACAGGCTGTGAACTACTGAATAAAGCACAATATTAACTCAAGGGGACACTACTGTTCCGAACTGAAATAATTTATCGGACTAAACTTGACCTTTACCAAAGTACTTATCTCAGGTTGGCGATGTGAGGCGATACATTCTTGGGGTCCAAATACAAAGTATTTCACGTGGTCCAATATTAAATGTTTGTACACTAATTTTAGTTGTTAAAAATGTGTTTTAAGCAAAATAAGACACCCATTAAACATTAAGATCAAAGATAAGAAATAAAACAAGTAGAAGAATTCAAGTATTTAGGCACAATGTTCACAGAAGATGGAAAACTAGACAGAGAAATTGACATGAGAATACAAAAGCAATTGCTATCACATACCAGCTTTCACCATTGCTAAGACATCCAAACATTTCTATGCCAGCTAAACAACAAATGATAAATAGCATTTTCGTACCAACTTTGTGCTATGAAAGTCAAACATGGACCCTTTCTAAATCACATTTAAGAACGATCAAAACATGTGAGATGCGATGCTTGAGAAAAGTAACAAACAACACAAGAAGAGATAGAATACCAAATGAAACCATAAGAAAAATGGTAGGAACAAAACCCTGCCAAGAATATATAGAACAACAACAACTTAAATGGTTTGGCCACCTGGTCAGAATGAATCCTTACCAATCACCATCAAGGGCGTTCTTCTCGAGAATGCATGGAAAAAGAACAAGAGGAAGACCCAGAAGAAGATGGATAGATGCAGTGACAGAGACATGTAACAACAAAGGAAAATCACTAATTCAGACAGTTCGAGCAGCTCAAGAACGACAAATGATATAAACCACGGCACCTTTTAGGTATCAGTGACAAGAGAAGAAGCAGAAGAGAAATTTAAAAAAAAATAATATCTATTATCGCTCTATACTATTGTGTTAATTCAAGTATTCATGTGTGAGCACGTCTGTTGAGTTTTATATGATACCGTAAATACTCTCTTTCATCGAATGATACACAGAGAGCGCTAAACATCGGATCTCACTACCCAGAGAGAGCTAGACATCAGATCTCACTACCCAGAGAGAGCTAGACATCAGATCTCACTACCCAGAGAGAGCTAGTCATCAGATCTAACTACCCAGAGAGAGCTAGACATCAGATCTCACTACCCAGAGAGAGCTAGACATCAGATCTCACTACCCAGAGAGAGCTAGACATTAGATCTCACTACACAGAGAGAGCTAGACATCAGATCTCACTACACAGAGAGAGCTAGACATCAGATCTCACTACCCAGAGAGAGATAGACATCAGATCTCACTACCCAGAAAGAGCTAGACATCAGATCTCACTACCCAGAGTGAGCTAGACATCAGATCTCACTACCCAGAGAGAGTTAGACATCAGATCTCATTACCAGAGAGAGCTAGACATCAGATCTCACTACCCAGAGAGAGCTAGACATCAGATCTCACTACCCAGAAAGAGCAAGACATCAGATCTCACTACCCAGAGAGAGC
The DNA here is from genome assembly GCA_032433765.1 of Megaustenia siamemsis. Taxonomy (NCBI): domain Eukaryota; kingdom Metazoa; phylum Mollusca; class Gastropoda; order Stylommatophora; family Ariophantidae; genus Megaustenia; species Megaustenia siamemsis. The sequence continues at coordinate 4,710,064 of JAVIAB010000008.1, read as the reverse complement.
TAGACATCAGATCTCACTACCCAGAGAGAGCTAGACATCAGATCTCACTACCCAGAAAGAGAGCTAGACATCAGATCTCTCTACCCAGAGAGAGCTAGACATCAGATCTCTCTACCCAGAGAGAGAGCTAGACATCAGATCTCTCTACCCAGAGAGAGCTAGACATCAGATCTCTCTACCCAGAGAGAGCTAGACATCAGATCTCTCTACCCAGAGAGAGCTAGACATCAGATCTCATTACCCAGAGAGAGCTAGACATCAGTTCTCTCTACCCAGAGAGAGCTAGACATCAGATCTCTCTACCCAGAGAGAGCTAGACATCAGATCTCTCTACCCAGAGAGAGCTAGACATCAGATCTCTCTACCCAGAGAGAGCTAGACAACAGATCTCTCTACCCAGAGAGAGCTAGACATCAGATCTCACTACCCAGAGAGAGCTAGACATCATATCTCTCTACCCAGAGAGAGCTAGACATCAGATCTCTCTACCCAGAGAGAGCTAGACATCAGATCTCACTACCCAGAGAGAGCTAGACATCAGATCTCACTACCCAGAGAGAGCTAGACATCAGATCTCTCTACCCAGAGAGAGCTAGACATCAGATCTCACTACCCAGAGAGAGCTAGACATCAGATCGCACTACCCAGAGAGAGCTAGACATCAGATCTCACTACCCAGAGAGAGCTAGATATCAGATCTCACTACCCAGAGAGAGCTAGACATCAGATCTCACTACCCAGAGAGAGCTAGACATCAGATCTCACTACCCAGAGAGAGCTATACATCAGATCTCACTACCCAGAGAGGGCTAGACATCAGATCTCACTACCCAGAGAGAGCTAGACATCAGATCTCACTACCCAGAGAGAGCTAGACATCAGATCTCACTACCGAGAGACCAGGTTAAGGTAAAGCCACGAAGTAAACCATGTACTCAATTTAAAATAAAAAATAAATATTCCCACCGCTTGTGACCGGAATCGAACCAGGGACCTTATTGTCGAGAAGGCAACGTCTTACCTCTAGTCCTTCCAGCTCTCATGCCCACCGGCATTTATCGCTTCTTTTGTCTCTTCACGCTGTTTAGCTGCACCAACGTTTATTTATTTTCTTTCTTACTTTTCTTCTCTTTCTTTCTTTCTTTCTTTTATTTCTTACTTTTCTTTCTTTCTTTTTTCGCTCTTTCTTTCTTTCGTTCTTTCTTACTTTTCTTTCTTTCTTTCGTTTTCTCTCTTTCTTTCTTTCATTATGTCTTTCTTTCTTTCTTCCTTTTTACTTTCATTCTTTCATTTATTTATTTCTTTTCTTTCTTTCTTTTTTCGTTCTTTCTTTCGTTCTTTGTTTGTTTCTTACTTTTCTTTCTTTCTTTCTTTTTTTTCTCTTTCTTTCTTTCATTATGTCATTCTTTCTTTCTTTGTTCCTTCCTTTCTTGCTTTCATTCTTTCTTTTATTTCTTACTTTTCTTTCTTTCTTTTTTTCGTTTTTTCTTTCGCTCTTTTTTTCTTTCTTACTTTTCTTTCTTTTCTTTATTTCTTTCATTATGTCTTTCTTTCTTTCTTCCTTGTGCCCATCAGCTGTTACATTGAAGCGTCGCATGAGATAGGTGGAGTGCATTATGTAATCCACCATATGTTGATGTTGCACGTCTACAATTGGGAAGAGAAGATACGACTTATGACGTATAAATGTTCAGAAGAGACAAAACAGACAATTTCAAAACAGGCTCTCCTATTGGAAACACCAGGATACAGTAAAAGAGGAAGAGCAATAGAGATACTAAAAATTACACATATAAGAGAAGCAAGAGTGGCAGGCATAGACTTATTAGATAAGAACGAACAATTCATCACGAGTAGAGATCGATGACATAAAACACTACGAGCCATATGTGACGTCACTCGACGCTACAAGGATCGAGATCAATATGGTATATTGCTTGTTCTCTTTGCCCCTTCATTTTGAGATGCAGTGTTGATCTTGATCGTATCTGGTCGCTGGTAGGACTTATTTACTGTCCTAGTTTAATTACGTAATATCCAGATGATGTTTTACAGTCCCCATTTACCGTGCAGTGTTGTAAAACGACAACTATAACACAAGAGACTATATCACCGATTGCTTTATTGTGATTAATAATGACATGACTTTTGTCTATAACAAATAATTGCCGTCATTGTCAATATTTGAAAATGACGATTAATGATATAATTAGTGATATAATTGCTGATATAACTGTGATTAATTCTAAACGTTAATGATATCTAAATATAAACTACTGACGTTTTAATTATTCTGTCACTGCGGTTTGTGGAGGGATATTTAGCTTTGCGTTATTGAGTTATTTGCGGATCATCACTGCACTCCGAACATGCCCATAGGTGCTCAGATCCCCTCCTCAGTAAGTCCCGCAGTGCCCAGCGACTGACGACTCCAGTTCTGTGTTGGTTGATAAGTCTTCTTACACGCCCACTAAGTTTCTCGTTTCTGGCTGTGCCCAGCTGGGTATTTCTGATCACGGTTTGCCTTCCTTCTCCGTCTATTTTGAGTCACTGGACCAAACTGTTAAGTCGTTTCCAGAACCATCATACGTAACTGGAGATGGATCATGTTCAGTTTTGGTTTATTGACCCTGACTCAAACAGCCAATTATGTGTCGCTGATTAATTTCAGTACCGGTGTTGTCTGGAGTCTTATCGCCATCTATAACATCACGCTGACAGCTGTCCTTCTCTGTGTTCTTGGTCAAATATGTTTATTTTAAAACAAACTCTTTGCACCTATGTTATCTCATTGTCTCGGGTATGCATCTTCTCCATACAGCCCCAGAAGTTTATAATGAATCTTTGATACTCATCTATCGGACTGCCTTTACTTATAGACCGCCTACTTTTTTACTGTACTCTATAGCAAATGAAGACTTAATAGCAGAGACAGAATGAACTACGAGAAATGATAGACATAATAGTAAAAGAAATCAACAAAAAAGGTCTCAGTCTGAATAGTAAGAAAAGAGAATTAATGGTCATATCGAAGAAACAATCATCACCATCATGCAGCATAAAAATAAACAGGACAAATCTGAAACAAGTGCAACGCGTCAAATACTTGGGGACAATAATAACATCAGATGGGAGATGCACCACAGAAATAAAAAGGAGAATAGCTGAGGCTTAAATAGCATTTCAGAAAATGAAAAATATCTTATGCAACAAATCTGTCAATAGAAATGAGAAAGAGAGATCAATGGTGTTATACAAAGCTAATTTTGACCAATTGAAGCGAATAATGGACAATAAAAAAATAAATGAAAAGACGATTAGAGACAGAGATGGGATTTCTCAGAAGAATGTTGAAAGTTTCCTGGACAGCTAAAAAGACCAACAAGGACATTATCAACGGGGCCAACACAGAAAGGGAGCTCCGAAGAACAGAATGAAAAAAATTATGGCACATCTTGAGAAGATAAAAGCTGGAATACTTGGTTACAACTGGTAAAACTCAAGGAAAGAAAGATCACGGACGACAAAGAGAGAAAATACTGGATAGCTTGGTGTCATGCTGGATAGCTTGGTGTCATGCTGGATAGCTTGGTGTCATGCTGGATAGCTTGGTGTCATGCTGGATAGCTTGGTGTCATGCTGGATAGCTTGGTATCATGCTGGATAGCTTGGTGTCATGCTGGATAGCTTGGTGTCATGCTGGATAGCTTGGTGTCATGGCATAGTAAACAGTCAACAACAGAACTGATACCATGCACTGTGGATAACATATTCTGGAATGACATGATCGCTACGCCAACCGATATGGCACATGATGACGATTTGTTTCGTACTCGATGAAGGCTTTTGCCGAAACGTCGTCTGTCTCGTCTCTCTTTCAGCTTAGCTGTTTAAGACTATTTTAAGTTTACTTGATAGAATTGTTTTACCTTCGTGAGAAAATACAAACAAAACTAAAGTAGCAGAGACAAAAGATGTGCTATATAATGATGCACGAAATAATGCACGAAAAAGTAAATTGACGGTAATTCTCGCTCTAACACGATAAAGTAAATTGACGGTAATTCTCGCTCTAACACGATAAAGTAAATTGACGGTAATTCTCGCTCTAACATGATAAAGTAAATTGACGGTAATTCTCGCTCTAACACGATAAAGTAAATTGACGGTAATTCTCGCTCTAATATGATAAAGTAAATTGACGGTAATTCTTGTTCTAACATAATGTAAATTGACGGTAATTCTCGCTCTAACACGATAAAGTAAATTGACGGTAATTCTCGCTCTAACACGATAAAGTAAATTGACGGTAATTCTTGTTCTAACATAATGTAAATTGACGGTAATTCTTGTTCTAACATAATGTAAATTGACGGTAATTCTCGCTCTAACACGATAAAGTAAATTGACGGTAATTCTCGCTCTAACACGATAAAGTAAATTGACGGTAATTCTTGTTCTAACATAATGTAAATTGACGGTAATTCTTGTTCTAACATAATGTAAATTGACGGTAATTCTCGCTCTAACACGATAAAGTAAATTGACGGTAATTCTTGTTCTAACATAATGTAAATTGACGGTAATTCTTGTTCTAACATAATGTAAATTGACGGTAATTCTCGCTCTAACACGATAAAGTAAATTGACGGTAATTCTCGCTCTAATATGATAAAGTAAATTGACGGTAATTCTTGTTCTAACATAATGTAAATTGACGGTAATTCTCGTTCTAACATAATGTAAATTGACGGTAATTCTCGTTCTAACATAATGTAAATTGACGGTAATTCTCGTTCTAACATAATGTAAATTGACGGTAATTCTCGCTCTAACATAATGTAAATTGACGGTAATTCTCGCTCTAACATAATGTAAATTGACGGTAATTCTCGTTCTAACACGATAAAGTAAATTGACGGTAATTCTCGCTCTAACATAATGTAAATTGACGGTAATTCTCGCTCTAACATAATGTAAATTGACGGTAATTCTCGCTCTAACATAATGTAAATTGACGGTAATTCTCGCTCTAACATAATGTAAATTGACGGTAATTCTCGCTCTAACATAATGTAAATTGACGGTAATTCTCGTTCTAACACGATAAAGTAAATTGACGGTAATTCTCGTTCTAACATAATGTAATTGACGGTAATTCTTGTTCTAACATAATGTAAATTGACGGTAATTCTCGTTCTAACACGATAAAGTAAATTGACGGTAATTCTCGTTCTAACATAATGTAAATTGACGGTAATTCTCGCTCTAACATAATGTAAATTGACGGTAATTCTTGTTCTAACATAATGTAAATTGACGGTAATTCTCGTTCTAACATAAAGTAAATTGACGGTAATTCTCTTTCTCTCTAATTTGTGAAATATTTACCTCTCTACCGAAACGTCCCATAATGTTGCCTAAACGCTGCCCAGACCATTCTGGCTAAAAAAGCTCTAGTGTTTGCTGTGGCTACTACAGTGGACAAAGAGACAGGTTGTAAAACATGTTATTTGAGCACGTGATGAGAAGAGTTCATCGGTGCTATATAGAACCAATTCTGACCTATGGAAGCGAATCATGGACAGTAGACAAATAAATGAAAAGACTATTTATTAGAGGCCACAAAGATGGGATTTCTCAGAAGAATGTTGAAAATTCCCTGGACAGCTAAAAAGATCAATGAGGAAGTTCTTAAAGAGGCTAGCACAAAAAAAGGAGCTACTAAAAAACATCAGAAAGAAGCAATCAACATTTTTCGGGCACATCAGGAGAAGAGAAAAATTGGAATACTTGGTTACAACTGGCAAAATACAAGGAACGAGGGATCGCGGACGACAAAGAGAGAAAATACTGGATAGCTTGGTGTCATGGCATGGAAAACAAACATAATCGATACGCTGCACTGTAGATAGAAGATTGTGGAAGGACATGATCGCCTACGCCAACATATATGGCACACGATGATGATGATAGCAAAAGAAAGTGAACTATTTTTTATGATCCAATCAATGTACTGGACTGTCACTCAGACTGAAAGAAGCCCGCCCAAAGGCGGAGATTGCATGTATCAGGTGTTTCTACAGCTCCCTATAAAAGCTCATGTTTTCTCCATATTTCCCTTATCTTGCTCTTCTTGCCAAACTTGGTAGATATTCGACAATTTTCCTGACAGTTTTAAACTCATGTCACCCATGGCTAGGTTCTTGCAAACTGGTCTTCTGTTGGCGTTTACGTCCCTTATGTGGGAGGGGCATCTTGTCAATGGCTTCACTCTCACACAGGACAGCGTGAATCGCGATGACAAAACGGTAAGATTCCCGGTAGATAGAAGTGATTATAGAGGACTTTCATTTGAAGGTGAAATGTAGAGTAGGTTCCTTCATCTTGTGCCATAACGGTTGAGACAGGGAATCATATATTTAACAATTCTCTGTGCATCATTTCTAATGTTGACTGTTTATCATGTGCCATAACGGTTGAGACAGGGGATCATATATTTAACAATTCTCTGTGCATCATTTCTAATGTTGACTGTTTATCATGTGCCATAACGGTTGAGACAGGGGATCATATATTTAACAATTCTCTGTGCATCATTTCTAATGTTGACTGTTTATCACTGACATTAAGTTATCTTCTATCTTCTTTCTTTCTCGTCCGCCACCTCTCATTTTTTTAACTAAAGAAATAGTTAGACCTCATCGTCATCGCCATTACGGACAATTAAGTGGGCGTGTACTCGTTGTGTTGTGGTTTGTGTAGAACTGTGATATTTGAACCTTTCGACACATCCGACTTCAGTACGACATTTTTTAGTACCAGGTTGCCTTCCCTCTCAATCCCGACTCCCTTGACCAGATCTCTGCTTCCACTTGTATATTTTGGGTTTCTACTTTGTCTCTTTCTCATGAGATTCCAAAAAAGACATGTTGGCTTTCACAGTTTGTCCTGTCCAGCGCCATTGTCGTCGCTGTATCACTTTGTTCACTATTATTAAACTGATACGTTCCCATAATTCTATGTTAATGATTTTGTCCTGTCCAGCGCCATTGTCGTCGCTGTATCACTTTGTCCACTATGATTAAACTGATACTTTCCCATAATTCTATGTTAGTGATTTTGTCCTATAATATCCATCCTATTATTCTCTACAAGCATCCATTAAAGAAAGGTCTGTATCTTTGTGACTGTTATTTACATTGTTCTCCATGTTTCACAACCATACAACAGGACTGATTTAACATTGTAGTTGACAATTTCTATTTTTGTATTTAATCTAATTTCTACGGAATAACTACGGAAGCAAAAAGGGCAATATACAAATCAATTTTTCTACCAACTCTGTGCTATCAGTGCCAGAATTGGACGCTGGACTCTAGAACAATAAGAAAGATAACGACCACCGAAATGAAATGTGTCAGAAGAATGACAGGAAACAGCTTAAGGGACAGAGTAAGAAACACCGACCTGAGGAAGAAACTCGAAACTGAACCAGCCATTGAATACATAAAGAAACAACAGATAAATTGGTTCGGCCACATAACAAAACAAAAAGAACTAACAATGACTCAAAGAGCCATAAACAAACGCTACGAAAACGCCAGATTAAGAGGAAGATCGAGAAAGAGATGGATAAAGGGAATACTAGAGTCACTAGGAGGAATAACATCAGAAGAGGCCAAAAGAAGAGCAAAGAATCGCAGATTGTATCTCCCCTCGACGCCAACGGCAATAGATGAAGGAAAGAAGGAGAAGAAGAACTTTTCTTTCGATGTCCATGTTTCCTAGTGCAATGTGGGCACTTTTTGAGTTGTGTATCCTTATTTTAATTTGGGTTAGTTGTTATATAATTAATTTTTATAAGCTAGTAAAATTAAAATTACTGGGGACATGTATCTTCCCGATATCAACATATGGTTGTGAATCATGGATAACCTCGTAAACAGCATGTTAGAAAATTTATTCATTAGAAACAAATTGATACAGAAAAATCGTTAAGATACCTGAAAAAGGGCAACGAAGACACATTAACAGATTTAGATATTAGTAAAAAGGAACTGGTTTACAAACACAGTTTCGATGCTTGAAGCGACACTATCCAGAAGTCTCCGAACACTTGTGGATAGGCGACCGAGCACATATGGGTGGAAACTCGCGTGCTAAGACGCCGATTCAAGTCTCGTACTTTACCTTTACCTTTACCTTTACCTTTACCTTTACTTTTACCTTTACCTTTACCTTTACCTTTACCTTTACCTTTACCTTTACCAACACCATTCGACAGAGTAAATGAAGATGTTGTGGTCGCGTCAAGAGACTCTGCAGGTTGGAAAGAATAATAATGGAGGGCTTGTTTCCCGGGCGAAGCATCAGGGGTAGACCATGAAGAAGTTGGTTTAAGACATCAAGGGAACTTTGAACATGACAACAGAAGAAGTGGGAGATCTGGCTAGAGACAGAGATTCTTTCAGTCGGTCTGTGGTAAATGTAATGTTCTTTAGGTGATGTGGCTAGAGACAGAGATTCTTTCAGTCGGTCTGTGGTAAATGTAATGTTCTTTAGGTGATCTGGCTAGAGACAGAGATTCTTTCAGTCGGTCTGTGGTAAATGTAATGTTCTTTAGGTGATCTGGCTAGAGACAGAGATTCTTTCAGTCGGTCTGTGGTAAATGTAATGTTCTTTAGGTGATCTGGCTAGAGACAGAGATTCTTTCAGTCGGTTTGTGGTAAATGTAATGTTCTTTAGGTGATCTGGCTAGAGACAGCGATTCTTTCAGTCGGTTTGTGGTAAATGTAATGTTCTTTAGGTGATCTGGCTAGAGACAGAGATTCTTTCAGTCGGTCTGTGGTAAATGTAATGTTCTTTAGGTGATCTGGCTAGAGACAGAGATTCTTTCAGACGGGCTTTGGTAAATGTAATGTTCTTTAGGTGATCTGGCTAGAGACAGAGATTCTTTCAAACGGGCTTTGGTAAATGTAATGTTCTTTAGGTGATCTGACTAGAGACAGAGATTCTTTCAAACGGGCTTTGGTAAATGTAATGTTTTTTAGGTGATCTGACTAGAGACAGAGATTCTTTCAAACGGGCTTTGGTAAATGTAATGTTCTTTAGGTGATCTGACTAGAGACAGAGATTCTTTCAAACAGGTTGTGGTGAATGTAACGTTCTGTGGGAGATCTGGCTAGAGACAGAGAATCTTTCAAACGGGCTTTGGTGAATGTAACGTTCTGTGGGAGATCTGGCTAGAGACAGAGATTCTTTCAAACAGGTTGTGGTGAATGTAACGTTCTGTGGGAGATCTGGCTAGAGACAGAGAATCTTTCAAACGGCTTTGGTGAATGTAACGTTCTGTGTGAGATCTGGCTAGAGACAGAGAATCTTTCAAACGGGCTTTGGTGAATGTAACGTTCTGTGGGAGATCTGACTAGAGACAGAGATTCTTTCAAACAGGTTGTGGTGAATGTAACGTTCTGTGTGAGATCTGGCTAGAGACAGAGAATCTTTCAAACGGGCTTTGGTGAACGCAACGTTATGTGTGAGATCTGGCTAGAGACAGAGATTCTTTGAAACGGGCTTTGGTGAATACAATGTTCTGTGGAGGATCTGGCTAGAGACAGAGATTCTTTCAGACGGGCTGTTGTGAACGCAACGTTCTGTAAGAGATCTGACAGTACAATTTTCTCCAAAAAGGTTCGTATCTGTAACTTGTCATAGACGAGCCTATCCAAACCTGACATTCTTTATTCTACTTTTACCATCATCATCATTGAGTGCCGTCTCCGCAACGAAGGTTGGCTACCATGGAGCGTCATCCAGCTCTGTCTCTTGATTTGGTGGTGCAGGTTGTCATTGGTTGACTTGTCCATCTTTTGACGTTTCTCGTCCGTGTTAGTCTTGTCTATCTTAGTTGTCTCTTTACCTTGTATTTTCCCCTCCAAGATTACTTTTAGTAGGCTGCTGCGTCTTTTAACATTGCCCAAATATCTAATTTGTTTTGTTTGAATTGTGTTTAGTAGTTCTCTTTTCATTTTTAGTTGTTTTAAGACTTCATCGTTTGTTTTCTTTTCCTTCCATCCAATTCTACCTATTCTTCTATATATCCACATTTCAAAGGCTTCAATTTTCTGTTCTGTTTTCTTGTCTAATGTCCATGCTTCTGGAAGTCCATGTCATGGTGTAACTCGATATAATAATAGGCCTCAAGATCAAAACGAGCAAAACGACAGTCCTGGATATTATCAACAAAGACTCTGATATAACAATTAACAACTAAATTTTACAAAAAAGTTGCAAATTTGACCAACCTAGACAGCAAAATGTCCAGGATGGAGACATAACATCAGAAATCATGACATGCATGGAACTAGAATCAAATGCTTTCAACAAACTGACGAACATCTGGAGATCCAAAGTTCTTAATACACGAACTGAGATTGTTCAATTCATGTGTGATACCACTGTGATAAAAGTGCTAACATATGGATGTGATAAAAGTGCTAACATATGGATGTGATAAAAGTGCTAACATATGGATGTGATAAAAGTGCTAACATATGGATGTGATGAAAGTGCTGACATATGGATGTGATAAAAGTGCTAACATATGGATGTGATAAAAGTGCTAACATATGGATGTGATAAAAGTGCTAACATATGCATGTGATAAAAGTGCTGACATATGGATGTGATAAAAGTGCTAACATATGGATGTGATACAAGTGCTAACATATGGATGTGATACAAGTGCTAACATATGGATGTGATAAAAGTGCTAACATATGGATGTGATACAAGTGCTAACATATGGATGTGATACAAGTGCTAACATATGGATGTGATACAAGTGCTAACATATGGATGTGATACAAGTGCTAACATATGGATGTGATACCAGTGCTAACATATGGATGTGATAAAAGTGCTAACATATGGATGTGATACAAGTGCTAACATATGGATGTGATACAAGTGCTAACATATGGATGTGATAAAAGTGCTAACATATGGATGTGATAAAAGTGCTGACATATGGATGTGATACCAGTGCTAACATATGGATGTGATAAAAGTGCTGACATATGGATGTGATAAAAGTGCTAACATATGGATGTGATACAAGTGCTAACATATGGATGTGATACAAGTGCTAACATATGGATGTGATAAAAGTGCTAACATATGGATGTGATACAAGTGCTAACATATGGATGTGATACAAGTGCTAACATATGGATGTGATACAAGTGCTAACATATGGATGTGATAAAAGTGCTAACATATGGATGTGATACCAGTGCTAACATATGGATGTGATAAAAGTGCTAACATATGGATGTGATACAAGTGCTAACATATGGATGTGATACAAGTGCTAACATATGGATGTGATAAAAGTGCTAACATATGGATGTGATAAAAGTGCTGACATATGGATGTGATACCAGTGCTAACATATGGATGTGATAAAAGTGCTAACATATGGATGTGATAAAAGTGCTAACATATGGATGTGATAAAAGTGCTAACATATGGATGTGATACAAGTGCTAACATATGGATGTGATAAAAGTGCTAACATATGGATGTTATACAAGTGCTAACATATGGATGTGATAAAAGTGCTAACATATGGATGTGATATAAGTGCTAACATATGGATGTGATACCAGCGCTAACATATGGATGTGATACCAGTGCTAACATATGGATGTGATACCAGTGCTAACATATTGATGTGATACCAGTACTAACATATGGATGTGATACCAGTACTAACATATGGATGTGATACCAGTGCTAACATATGGATGTGATACCAGTGCTAACATATGGATGTGAAAGTTGGAAATCCACCCAGACTTTAGATAGGAAATTAAATGTCTTTGAAAACAAATGTCAACGTAGGATCTCAAACATAAGCTGGACAGAATACATTTCAAATGAGCAGATAAGAGACGAATCAAAACAAGAATACATGTCGAGCTTTATAAGAAGAAGGAGATACATCGGTCATGTGCTGAGAATGAATGAAGAAAGACTTCCCCGTCAGGCATTCAAGTGGAAACCATCTGGTAAAAGAAAACAAAGCAGACCAATAGAATCGCAACGCAGAGCAATTAGTAGAGAAGACATGGGACTAAGAAACAACCAAGAACTACAAGAATTAGCATCAACTCGTCAATCATGTACAACTATAACTTCCGCCCTATGTGCTGTCTTCGGCCCAAGAGAAACATAAATGTATCAATATAATCAGGAAATTCACAGATCTCAATCTGGCAGATAGCAGAGAAGATTTACTTCTCTTATTATTCTTCTAAATATTTCTCTTCGACTGCTCCCCTTCTCTTGTTCACGTGTTTCTCCTTAATTACTTTCTTCTACCTCTTCCCTAAAATATGCTCTCATTATCTGCTTCCTCTTCTTATAATTCTCCACCTCATCTTTATTCGTCTTCTTCTTCTCCTCATTTTCTTTATATTTCTATTCATCGCTTTTTTCTCTTTTTCTTCTACTACCTTATTTCTCATTCCTAGACTGCAATTTTCTTCTTTATTCTTCTTCTACCTTATTTCTCATTCCTAGACTGCAATTTTCTCCTTTATTCTTCTTTTACCTTATTTCTCATTCCTAGACTGAATCTAGTCTCCTTTATTCTCCTTTATTCTCCTTTATTCTTCTTCTTAATCGTCTTATTATTTTGTTCATATATTTCTTCTTGTTTTCCTTCTTCGCCCTCTCCTATAACGAAATCACATCAATTAGTTCGATAATGTTTAGCATTTTACTACCAGAGAAATATGTGTGTAGACGCATACATTGAGGACTGCTTCCCTTCATAATAGAGAGAAATATGTGTGTAGACGCATACATTCGGGACTTCTTCCCTTCATAATAGAGAGAAATATGTGTGTAGACGCATACATTGAGGACTGCTTCCCTTCATAATAGAGAGAAATATGTGTGTAGACGCATACATTCGGGACTTCTTCCCTTCATAATAGAGAGAAATATGTGTGTAGACGCATACATTCGGGACTGCTTCCCTTCATAATAGAGAGTAAGTCTGACCTCTATTCTTATTTATCTTCAGGTTCAGGAATCAACGAGAATAGAGAGAAAAGATGTCCATGAGACGGATGAGAAGGTTGATATTGAAAAACGGGTCTGGCAGTCCGGGAGGGCATCATGTAAGTTGACAAGGGTTTTCAAATTTTGACTTAATGTAATTTGACAAGGGTTTTCACACTTCTACATCGTGTAAGTTGACATGGGGTTTCACACATCTACATCCTGTAAGTTGACAAGGGTTTTCAAACTGCTACATCCAGTAACTTGACAAGGGTTTTCACACTTCTACATCCTGTAAGTTGACAAGGGTTTTCAAACTGCTACATCCAGTAAGTTGACAAGGGTTTTCACACTTCTACACCCTGTAAGTTGACAAGGGTTTTCAAACTGCTACATCCAGTAAGTTGACAAGGGTTTTCACACTTCTACATCCTGTAAGTTGACAAGGGTTTTCACACTTTTACTTCCTGTAAGTTTACAAGGGTTTTCAAACTGCTACGTCCAGTAAGTTGACAAGGGTTTTCACACTTCTACATCCTGTAAGTTGACAAGAGTTTTCAAAACATTTGCGTCCTGTAAGTTGACAAACGTTTTCAAACTCTTACGTCATGTAAGTTGACAAGACTTTTCAAACTTTTACGTCCTATAAGTCGACAAGGATTTTCAAATTTCCGCATCCTGTAAGTTGACAAGAGTATTCAAACATTTACGTTCTGTAAGTTGACAAGAGTTTTCAAACTTCTGCATCCTGTAAGTTGACAAGCGTTTTCAAACTTTTTCGTCCTGCAAGTTGACAAGGGTTTTCACACTTCTGCATCCTGTAAATTGGCATGGGTTTTTACACTTCTACATATAGTAAGTTGACAAGGGTTTTCAAACTTCTACATCCAGTATTGATCCATGGATTGACGGAACATTATAAACACTAGGAAACATAACAGCAGCAGAGGCGAACACAAGAACAAAGTGCAGCGAATTATATGTCTCCTCGATAATGAAAGGCAAATGAGGAAGTAAAGAATAAGAAGAAGATAGATACAGTGAAAAACTGAATAGGAAAAATGTAAGTGTGAAACACATTATAGATTACTGTGCGACATGAAATAGAACATGGTACAATTTTCAGTGTGGATGGTGTACTTGTACCCGTGCAGTTACAAGTGGCGCTCAATAAAACTGAATCTTCAATAATAGAGCAAGTGATGACTTTGACATTTGTGAAAGTGTCAGGAAACAAAGGTTAGAACTAAAGTGAATTTAGCAATGCCAAACAATAAATCTTGATCTCAGTACCGTGCATGTCTACCATGAGATCTTGTCATTGTTTGACAGGGCCTTCTCATGATCTTAATCTGTGAATGTCCACCTTGAGCTGTTATCACTGCTTGACAACGCCTTCTTTTCGAATCTGTGTTGGGTCCATTGTTGGAGCATGATATTATATTCTTTTTACAATATTTGGGCTAACTGGTCATGGTTTTCTTGTCGATTTTGTTTTCTTCGTGACTTGCGCCCTAGTTCTTTCCACACTTGGGAGACAGGCCTGGAGAAACAGCAGTCCAAGGTAAGACATTAATCTGTTGCTGCTCAAGGTAATCCATGATTACAACAGCAGTCCAAGGTAAGACATTAATCTGTTATTACTCAAAGTAATCCATGAATACAACAGCAGTCCAAGGTAAGACATTAATATGTTGCTGCTCAAGGTAATCCATGATTACAACAGCAGGCCAAGGTAAGACATTAATCTGTTGCTACTCAAAGTAATCCATGAATACAACAGCAGTCCAAGGTAAGACATTAATCTGTTGCTGCTCAAAGTAATCCATGATTACAACAGCAGGCCAAGGTAAGACATTAATCTGTTGCTGCTCAAAGTAATCCATGATTACAACAGCAGGCCAAGGTAAGACATTAATCTGTTGCTGCTCAAAGTAATCCATGATTACAACAGCAGACCGAGGTAAGACATTAATCTGTTGCTGCTCAAAGTAATCCATGATTACAACAGCAGACCGAGGTAAGACATTAATCTGTTGCTACTCAAAGTAATCCATGATTACAACAGCAGACCGAGGTAAGACATTAATCTGTTGCTGCTCAAAGTAATCCATGATTACAACAGCAGACCGAGGTAAGACATTAATCTGTTGCTACTCAAAGTAATCCATGATTACAACAGCAGACCGAGGTAAGACATTAATCTGTTGCTACTCAAAGTAATCCATGATTACAACAGCAGGCCAAGGTAAGACATTAATCTGTTGCTACTCAAAGTAATCCATGATTACAACAGCAGGCCAAGGTAAGACATTAATCTGTTGCTACTCAAAGTAATCCATGATTACAACAGCAGGCCAAGGTAAGACATTAATCTGTTGCTGCTCAAAGTAATTCATAACAATAATTTGGCAATCAACTTCTATAAAGTGAGCCACTAAATATCTTTACCTATCTTGTTAATATCTTTAAAACTAATTTTCTTTCCCCTATTTGTGTTTTCAACAGTTAATGTACAAGATGCGGACAAAACTGTTTGGGATAACTCGCCATATACTAAAAAAAAAAGAAGGAAAACAAAGGGTGAGAAATGCAAAAAAACATCAACTGTTTTCACACACAGACGATTATGTAACAGCTTTATCCGTACAGTCGACAGTAATAAAATAATATAGGGTATTATTGTTCAAGGATTCTTCATCTTCATTTTTCTTTGTTTCCTCATTTGACATTCAGCAAAAAAAGATCCACATAATACAAACACTGTCAAAATTTAAAAGAAATATCAAAATTAAATACCTCCCCAACATAACACACATATCTTCAACATAGAAAAATATCTGCCAAAGTAATACAAATACCCCACCAACATAACACACATATCTTCAACATAGAAAAATATCTGCCAAGGTAATACAAATACCCCACCAACATAACACAAATATCTCCTCACATAAAACAAATATCTCTCCACATAAAACAAATATCTCCTCACATACACAAATATCTCCCCTCATAAAACAAATATCTCCCCACGTAAAACAAATATCTCCCCACATAAAACAAATATCTCTCCACGTAAAACAAATATCTCCCCACATAAAACAAATATCTCCTCACATAAAACAAATATATCCCATATAAAACAAATATCTCCTAACATAACACACATATCTCGCCACATAACACAAACATCTACCCGTATAACTCAAACATCTCCACATATAACACACAAATCTTCCAATAAAACTAAACATCTCCCTACATAATAAAACAATCTCCCCAAATAACACAAACATCTCACCATGTGGCACGAAGATCTCACCATAAAACTAAACATCTCCCTACATAACACAAACATCTCCCCACATAATACAAATATCTCCCCACATAACACAAACATCTCCCCACCTAAAACAAACATCTCCTTACGTAACACAAACATCTCCCTACATGACACAAACATCTCCACAAATAACACAAACATCTTCCCATATAACACGAATATCTCCACATATAAATAAATATCTCACCACATATAACACAAACATTTTCCCACATAAAACAAACATCTCCTCACATATTTTTTACGTTTTTTATGTTTTCCAAAGTTGAAGTACCCAGTGTTGGTAGAATCATAGGAGGAAGAGGTATGTTTTACAGCACTCAGAAAAAATGACAAATAAACAACAACAGAAAAACACAAAGACCAATATATGGTCTGAAGTAGGATCGAATGCATACTCCTTGGCACTGCGCCTTGCCACGAGAAGTCGAACACTAGGAAACACTGCCACTCAGCTAATAAAAAAAAAATAGCTATCGTGGACGATGTCTTTCACGCAGGTGTTCTCGTGACTATAGCATATGGTTACGATCACAGCTTGGGAATAAATTGTATTTCTGTACTTTCCTATTAAGGCAAGTATCTCCCAGTAGGGCTGAATACTTGTGTTGGAGACAAACATTTATTGGTCGAAACTGCACGAATAGTAGTTATCAGTGGCTTTTATCATCTTCATCATCAAGTACCGGGTTTAATGGCGTAGGTGATCATGTCTCTCCGCAACTTTCGATCACGACAGTTATTTATCATTTCTGTTGTTGACCTTCTGCCATGCCATTCTCTTAATCTGTCTGGTATCTTTTCTCTTTGCTTCTCTCTATCTCTTCGTCCCTCAATTTTCCCAGTTGTTACAATAAATTCCAGCTGTTCTCTTCTCATTACATGGCCAAAAATTATGATTGTTTCTTCCTAATATTGGAAATTAGCTCTCTTTTTACTTTGGCCTCTATTAGAACGTTTTCATTACTCTTCTTAGCTGTCCATGGTATTCTCAATATTCTTCTGTAAAACCACATTTCTACAGAGTCCAGTAATTTTCTTGTCTGTTGTCCTATTGTCCATGATTCACTTCCATTTGTTTAAGACTGGCTCTACGTAACATTTAAGAACTCTTTTTTCTTGTTTCTATTGTCAAAAATGGATTGCACAGTATCTTCCTCATTATTTTTTTTAAAGTGTTAGTGACCATAAATTTTACAGACCTTCAGCACATGATTTTTGGGGTTATGTGGTCGGTATTACGCCCGTGCCGCTTTACTTTTCCAGAAAAAAATCTGGTACCCATTAAAGGCTGGGTGAACCCGGAAGCCGTCGGTTCGGATCGAACTCTACCTCTTGTCCTTTGCTGTCCAGTTCACTAATCACTGAGCTACCGCGGCTCCCTGTATCATCAGCATATCTTAGATTATTTATATTATGACCTCCGATTGTTATTTCAATCATGCCCCTTATGGATCTTAAAATAATCTGACTATAAATGTTAAACAAATCTAGTGACAGCACACAAACGTGCCTCACACCCTGTTTTATTTGTAGAAACATTGCCAATTGGTTTCCAATGGTTTTTTATGCTGGAGACAAATAATAATAAATGAATATTATTATAGAGGGAAACTTCAGCGGCGATATTTCAGCGAATCATAGCGAACTGTGATAATATTCATTTATTATTATTTATCTCTTGGTCGTGGTATGTTTGATTCTTCAATCTTTGGTCAAATAAATCAAGAGGGAAATTTAAAAAATTGAATAAATGGAAAACATGAACTGTTTTCATACATAGGCGATTATATTCATGGTACAGATTAGTTGATGCATCTCGACTGTAGTTGAGCAACGTACCTGCTTACTGCCCCACAATCAGTTCTACTTCTTTTTTTTTCCTCCTTGTTTGCCTTTCAATGTCCAGGAGAGTCATTTATTTTCCTGCTAGCTTTTGCTGCTGTTATGTTTCCTAGCTTTCTAATATTCCATCAATCCATCTTTTTCGTGGTCGGCCTTTAGGTCTGGAGTTCTCACAACGTTTATTGAAGACTGGCTGTGTTGTGTTTGATTTTTCTGTGTTATCACACATCGCAAAACCATTTTATCTGTTGTTTCTTTATGTGTTCTATGGCGAAAATTATTCCTAGCATTTTTTTTCTTTTTTCTTTTCTGATCTTATCTCTAAGGGTATTAACCTGTCATCCGTCCAATATAACTGGAGTCGTCAGTCGCTGGACACTGCGAAACTTGCTGAGGAGGGGATATGAGCACCTATGGACATGTTGGGAGTGCAATGATGATGACCCGCTAATAACTCAATGATGATGACCCGCTAATAACTCAATGATGATGACCCGCTAATAACTCAATGATGATGACCCGCTAATAACTCAATGATGATGACCCGCTAATAACTCAATAACTCGTCTAACATTTCATCTCTCTGGTTATTTTTCTTATTGTTCATGAGTCTAGGGTCCAGGTCTGGCATTGGTAGCACAACGTTGGTATGAAGATTGTATTGTAGAGTGCCTGTTTTGCCTCTAGAGTTATTTCCTTGTTGATCAGCATTGGTGATAGTTTGTCCAATGATTTGACAAGTTTTGTTGCACCTTGAGTCTGTTTCTGCTGCTTGCCAATTGTCGTTTGTCACTAGACTTCCTAGTTACTGTCCGTTACTTGTTTTAATTGACAGGCGTCTTCGTTATGTTGATGTTTCTGTTTACCTTTCCCAATGTTCAGTTATTGTTGTGCAACATATTCATACAATGAGATGATGCAGGCTAACCTGAACTAAAAATAGATGATGATCATTATCATTGAGGTGCCGTCTCCGCATCAAGGCTGTCATGGAGCGCTAATTTGCTCTGTATTTTGCCTTCATAGTGTAGGTTTTTATAGGCTGACTAGTCCATCTTTTAATGTTACTCGTCCATATTAGTCTTGGTCTGTCTCTGCCTCATTTGCCTTGTATTTTCCCCCTCAAGATTACTTTTATTGGGCTGTTGTGTTTTTTAACATGGCCTAAAATTTGCAATTGTCTTGTTCTAAATGTATTTAGTAGTTCTCTTTTCATTTTAGTTGTTTTTAGACTTCATCGTTTGGTTTCTTTTCCTTCCATCCAATTCCACCTATTCTATAAATCTACATTTCAAAGGCTTCACTTTTCTAGCAACCTCTAGCTGTAACCAAAGTGTTACTGTAGTCTAACCTTTTCAATTGTGTTTAGTAGTTCTCATGTAAGTAGATGAGATGATATAACAAAATACTAAGTTAAGTTCTCTCCAAAATGTATCTACAATAAATTGATTAAATTTCATTTCTTAGAACTAGATTATTGCACTCACCGAAGCAAACTCTAGCTGTAACCAAAGTGTTACTGTATTCTAACCTTTTCAGTTGTGTTATTCAACAAGAAATCAAATCTAATTTTATCTATTAAACGGCTTTTTTTTATCTAAATTGTTGCACGGCTGCACGTTTTGCTGTCCAAGAAAACCTATCTATATCAAAATGATTATACTGTAACCCTCATCATCATGTACTGGTTGATGTAGTCGTGGCAGTCATATCTTTCCATATTTCTCTGAATTCCGTATCAATTATGTAGTTGACTGTTTCCCATGCCATGACACCAAGCTATCTGGTATTTTCTCACCTTGTCATCCGTCATCTCTCTCTCCCTGTATTTTGCCAGTTGTAACCAACTTCCATCTTCTCATCACGTGATAAAAAAACATGTTTTACGAGCTTTCTATTTGTCCACTTTAGTAGCCACAGCAAACGTCGGAGCTTTTTTTAGCCAAAATGGTCAGAGCCGCGTTTAGGCAACATTATGTGACGTTTCGGTAGAGAGATAAATATTTCATAAATAAGAGAGAACGAGAATTACCGTCAATTTACTTGATCGTGTTAGAACGAGAATTACCGTCAATTTGCTTTATCGTGTTAGAACAAGAATTACCGTTAATTTACATTATCGTGTTAGAACAAGAATTACCGTCAATTGATTTGATCGTGTTAGAACGCACAGCTTTTTGTCTCTGCTACTTTAGTTTTGTTTGTATTTTCTCACGAAGGTAAAACAATTCTATCAAGTAAACTTAAAATAGTCTTAAACAGCTAAACTGAAAGAGAGACGAGACAGACGGCGCTTCGGCAAAAGCCTTCATCGGGTATGAAACAACAAATCGTCATCATGTGCCATATCGGTTGGCGCAAACGATCATGTTCTTCCAGAATATTTTATCCACAGTGCATCGTATCAGTTCTGTTGTTGACTGTTTACCATGCCATGACACCAAGCTATCCAGTATTTTCTTTCTTTGTCGTCCGTGATCTTTCTTTCCTTGAGTTTTGCCAGTTGTAACCAAGTATTCCAGCTTTTATCTTCTCAAGATGTGCCATAATTTTTTCTTTCTGATGTTTTTTAGGAGCTTCCTTTTCTGTGTTGGCCTCTTTGAGAATTTCCTTGTTGATCTTTTGTCGCTGTCCAGGAAACTTTCAACATTCTTCTGAGAAATCCCATCTCTGTCTCTAATCGTCTTTTCATTTCTTTGTTTATTGTCCATGATTCGCTTCAATTGGTAAAAATTGGCGTTGTATAACACCATTGAACTCTCTTTCTCATTTCTATTGACATATTTGTTGCATAAGATATTTTTCGTTTTCTGAATGCTATTTTGGCCTGAGCTATTACCCTTTTTATTTCGGTGGTGCATCTCTCATCTGATGTTATTATTGTCCCCAAGTATTTGACACGTTGCACTTGTTTCAGATTTGTCCTGTTTATTTTTATGCTGCATGATGGTGGTGATTGTTTCTTCGATATAACCATTACTTCTGTTTTCTTACTATTCAGACTGAGATCTTTCTTGTTGCGTTCCTTTACTATTATGTCTATCATTTCTTGTAGTTCAGTCTCTGTCTCTGCTATTAAGACCGTGTCATCCGCATATCGCAAAATGTTTATGTTGTGATCGTTGACTTCGATTCCTTTTATATCTACTATTAATCTCATAGAAATTCACCAGAGTCTGTAGAAATGTGGTTTACAGAAGAATGTTGAGAATACCATGGACAGCTAAGAAGAGTAATGAAAACATTCTGGGTTTGGTTGTGAGTTTGGTGTGTCTAAGTCATGACGGTGACCATCTGCAACATTTGAACTTGAAAGCTGACATTATAATTGTGATATACTAATTAGCCTCAAACATCCCACCACGTAATATAAAAATATATACTCTCATAATAAAAAAATATGTCCACAATAACACATACATCTCCCCACATCAAATAACATTTTTAACTAATTAACACAAACATCACACCCACATAACTCAAACATCACACCTACATAACACAAACATCTCCCGCATAATAAAAATATTTCTTCCCACATAATGCAAACATCATCCCAACACAACACAAATATGTCTGCACATAAACCAAATATCTGTACAAACAAAGCAAACATCTCCCCAATAAATTCAAACATCTCACAAAATAACACAAACATCTACAAGCATAAAAAAGTTCTCCTGGACAAAAAAACAAACATTTCCGCATCGTAAAACATCCATCTACCCACATAACACAAACATTACCCCAAACGCAACACAAACATCTCCCAAACGTAGCACAAACATCTCCCCAGCGTAGCATAAACATCTACCCACATACACAAACATCACCCCAAACGCAACACAAACATCTCCCAAACGTAGCACAAACATCTCCCCAACGTTACACAAGCATTTCCCCAATATTACACAAACATCTCCCCAATGTATTCTAACATATCCCTAACATATCACAAACATCTCCGTGCATGATTCAAACATCTCCCCAACGTTACACAAGCATTTCCCCAACATTACACAAACATCTCCCCAATGTTATTCTAACATATCCCTAACATATCACAAACATATCCGTGCATGATTCAAACATCTCCCGAACTTAAAATAAACATCGGCCCATTTTATACAAATATCTATAACTGTTACAAACATCTCCCAAACATAATACAAACATCTCCCCACAAAACATAATCACCGACTCACAAAACTGTCATTTCCATTAACATTTTATAAAGTGAGCCACTAAATATCGAATTACCCATTTACAAAATGTAATTTTTAATAATTTGTTTCCAAAGTTGATAGACCCAGTAGTAATCGATTGATTGGGCCCGGTACATCTGATTTTAAACATAATCGAACATCAAATGGAAAGTCACATGGTAAGAAATACAAAAAAAAAATAAACTGTTTTTACAGACAGATGATTATAGTTATATAACATTTTTGTTCATAGAAACATTGAATGTAATAGAACAACATAGCTTCTTGCTTTCACACAAACAATTATTGTGTTGGACTCTTGAGTTATTTCCTTGTTGGACAGTAGTCATGACAGTTTTCTCATCATTTGACAAGCTTTGTTGCATTGTGAGTCTATGTCTGCAGCCTGTGAATTGTCGTTTGTTCCTAGACTCCCAAACACAACTGCGTGTTCTTTATATTAAAGTGACATTTGATAATGACATGATGTATTAACACTTGCACATTTCACACATTGATGAAGATGACCTAAACGTAGTACATTTCACACATTGATGAAGATGTCCTAAATGTAGTACATTTCACACATTGATGAAGATGTCCTAAACGTAGTACATTTCACACATTGATGAAGATGTCCTAAACGTAGTACATTTCACACATTGATGAAGATGTCCTAAACGTAGTACATTTCACACATTGATGATGATGTCCTAAGCCCAGTACATTTCACACATTTATGAAGATGTCCTAAACGTAGTACATTTCACAATTGAGGAAGATGTCCTAAATGTAGTACATTTCACACATTTATGAAGATGTCCTAAACGTAGTACATTTCACACATTGATGAAGATGTCCTAAATGTAGTACATTTCACACATTGATGAAGATGTCCTAAATGTAGTACATTTCACACATTGATGAAGATGTCATAAACGTAGTACATTTCACACATTGATGAAGATGTCCTAAACGTAGAACATTTCACACATTGATGAAGATGTCCTAAACGTAGAACATTTCACACATTCATGAAGATGTCCTAAACGTAGTACATTTCACACATTGATGAAGATGTCCTAAACGTAGTACATTTCACACATTCATGAGGATGTCCTAAATGTAATACATTTCACACATTGATGAAGATGTCCTAAACGTAGTACATTTCACACATTCATGAAGATGTCATAAACGCAGTGTAATTCACACATTCATGAAGATGTCATAAACGTAGCACATTTCACACATTCATGAAGATGTCATAAACGTAGTACATTTCACACATTCATGAAGATGTAATAAACGCAGTGCAATTCACACATTGATGAAGATGTCCTAAACGTAGTACATTTCACACATTGATGAAGATGTCATAAACGTAGTGCATTTCACACATTGATGAAGATGTCCTAAACGTAGTGCATTTCACACATTGATGAAGATGTCATAAACGTAGCACATTTCACACATTCATGAAGATGTCCTAAACGTAGCACATTTCACACATTCATGAAGATGTCATAAACGTAGTACATTTCACACATTCATAAAGATGTCATAAACGTAGTACATTTCACACATTCATGAAGATGTCATAAACGTAGCACATTTCACACATTGATGAAGATGTCATAAACGTAGCACATTTTACACATTGATGAAGATGTCATAAACGTAGCACATTTCACACATTGATGAAGATGTCATAAACGTAGTACATTTCACACATTGATAAAGATGTCCGAAACGTAGTACATTTCACACATTCATGAAGAACTCCTAAACGTAGTACATTTCACACATTCATGAAGATGTCCTAAACATAGTACATTTCACACATTGATGAAGATGTCATAAACGTAGTACATTTCACACATTGATGAAGATGTCATAAACGTAGTACATTTCACACATTGATGAAGATGTCCTAAATGTAGTACATTTCACACATTGATGAAGATGTCATAAACGTAGCACATTTCACACATTGATGAAGATGTCATAAACGTAGTACATTTCACACATTCATGAAGATGTGCTAAACGTAGTACATTCCACACATTCATGAAGATCTCCTAAACGTAGTACATTTCACACATTGATGATGATGTTCTAAGCCCAGTACATTTCACACATTCATGAAGATGTCATAAACGCAGTGCAATTCACACATTCATGAAGATGTCATAAACGTAGCACATTTCACACATTCATGAAGATGTCATAAACGTAGCACATTTCACACATTGATGAAGATGTCATAAACGTAGTACATTTCACACATTCATGAAGATGTCATAAACGTAGTACATTTCACACATTGATGAAGATGTCATAAACGTAGTACATTTCACACATTCATGAAGATGTCATAAACGTAGTACTTTTTACACATTCATGAAGATGTCATAGACGTAGTACATTTCACACATTGATGAAGATGTCATAGACGTAGCACATTTCACACATTGATGAAGATGTCATAAACGTAGCACATTTCACACATTGATGAAGATGTCATAGACGTAGCAAATTTCACACATTGATGAAGATGTCAAAAACGTAGCACATTTCACACATAGATGAAGATGTCATAAACGTAGTACATTTCACACATTGATGAAGATGTCCTAAACGTAGTACATTTCACACATTGATGAAGATGTCCTAAACGTAGTACATTTCACACATTGATGATGATGTCCTAAGCCCAGTACATTTCACACATTTATGAAGATGTCCTAAACATAGGACATTTCACACATTGAGGAAGATGTCCTAAATGTAGTACATTTCACACTTTTATGAAGATGTCCTAAACGTAGTACATTTCACACATTGCTGAAGATGCCCTAAATGTAGTACATTTCACACATTTATGAAGATGTCCTAAACGTAGTACATTTCACACATTGCTGAAGATGCCCTAAATGTAGTACATTTCACACATTGATGAAGATGTCCTAAACGTAGTACATTTCACACATTGATGAAGATGTCCTAAATGTAGTACATTTCACACATTGATGAAGATGTCCTAAACGTAGTACATTTCACACATTGATAAAGATGTCCTAAACGTAGTACATTTCACACATTGATGAAGCTGTCCTAACGTAGTACATTTCACACATTGATGAAGCTGTCCTAAACGTAGTACATTTCACGCATTGATAAAGATGTCCTAAACGTAGTACATTTCACACATTGATAAAGATGTCCTAAACGTAGTACATTTCACACATTGATAAAGATGTCCTAAACGTAGTACATTTCACACATTGATGAAGCTGTCCTAAACGTAGCACATTTCACACATTGATAAAGATGTCCTAAACGTAGTACATTTCACACATTGATAAAGATGTCCTAAACGTAGTACATTTCACACATTGATGAAGCTGTCCTAAATGTAGTACATTTCACACATTGCTGAAGATGCCCTAAATGTAGTACATTTCACACATTTATGAAGATGTCCTAATGTAGTACATTTCACATATTGATGAAGATGTCCTAAACGTAGTACATTTCACACATTGCTGAAGATGTCCTAAACGTAGTACATTTCACACATTTATGAAGATGTCCTAAATGTAGTACATTTCACATATTGATGAAGATGTCCTAAACGTAGTACATTTCACACATTGAGGAAGATGTCCTAAATGTAGTACATTTCACACATTTATGAAGAAGTCCTAAACGTAGTACATTTCACACATTGCTGAAGATGTCCTAAATGTAGTACATTTCACACATTGATGAAGATGTCCTAAATGTAGTACATTTCACACATTGCTGAAGATGCCCTAAATGTAGTACATTTCACACATTGATGAAGATGTCCTAAACGTAGTACATTTCACACATTGATGAAGATGTTCTCTAAGTCCAGCACATTTCACACATTGATGAAGATGTTCTCTAAGTCCAGCACATTTCACACATTGATGAAGATGTTCTCTAAGTCCAGCACATTTCACACATTGATGAAGATGTTCTCTAAGTCCAGCACATTTCACACACTTTAATTTGTAAAACCATACAAACGAGAATTATAAAACATCTTCTCCATACTTTGACCTGTTATTTTCTGCTCATTCTACTTTTGATCTAACTCAGTACATAGTTCAGGTTCGGTGACACAGTTAAAGCCCACAAACAAAATAAACACCTGGAACATTGAAAGGAAACTGGTTTCACAGAGAATAAACACTACACCTCATATATAACACCTGAAACTTTATAGAAACACACAATTCAAGCAAGTTTCTAAATAATACAAACATCTCCACACATAGTATACACATGTCCCCACATAGCACACACATCTCCCCACACAACACAAACATCTCCCCACATAAGACAAACACCTCTCCATTTAACGCAAGAATCCCCAATATAACATAAGCATGTCCCTATATAACACAAGCATCATCTTATATAACACAATCACCGATTCACAAAACTATAACTTTCAATCAACTTCTACTAAATACTTTTACCCATCTTTGACAATGTCTTTATAACTAATTTTTGGTTTACGTTATTTATGTTTTCCACAGATGAAGTACCCAGTTTTGGTAGAATCATAGGAGGAGGAGGTATGTTTTACAGCACTCAGAAAAAATGACAAATAAACAACAACAGAAATACACAAAAAACAATATATTGTCTTAAGCAGGATCGACAATCTCCTCAACATTACACAAACATCTCCCCGACGTTACACAAGCATCTCTAGAACATAACACAAACATCTCCCCAACGTTACACAAACATCTCACGAACATAACACAAACAACTCCCCCAACGTTACAGAAACATCAACCTAATATAAAACAAACATCTCCCCAACGTTACAGAAACATCTCCCCAACGTTACAGAAACACATCTCCCCAACGTTACACAAACATCTCCCCTACGTAACACAAACATGTCCCTAATACAACACAAACATCTCCCTAGCAATATATACAAACATCATCGTAAAATAATGAAAACATCTCCCTTATGTTACACAAACATCTTCCCAATGTTACATAATCATCTCCTCAATGTTATTCAAACATCTCCCTAACAAAACACAAACATCTTACCAACGTTACACAATCATCTCCCCAACGTTACACAATAATCTCCCCAATGTTATTCAAACATCTCCCCAACGTTACACAATCATCTCCCTAATGTTACTTAAACATCTCCCTAATATAACACAAACATCTCCTGAATGTTATTCAAACATCTCCAAGCATAATATAAACATATTCCTACTTAACACAAAAATGTCCCTAACAACACAAACATCTCCGTGCATGATTCAAACATCTACCCATTTAAAACAACATCGCCCCATTTTATACAAATGTCTATAAACGTAAGGAACATCTCCCAAACATAATACAAACATCTCCCACATAACACAGCTATCTACCAACATAACAAAAACATTTTCCCACATAACACAAACATCTCCCAAAACAAAACAAACATCTCCCCACACAACACAAACATGTCCCAACATAACACACCCATCTCCATATATAATACAAACATCTTCCAACGCAACAATAACATCTCCGCATACAACACAAACATCTCCCCACATAAGACAAACATCTCTCCATTTAACGCAAGCATCCCCCATATAACATAAGCATCTCTCCATTTATCACAAGCATTTCCCATATAACACAAACATCTTCTTATATAACACAATCACACTCACAAAGTTATAACTTTCAATCAACTTCTACTAAATACTTCTACCATCTTTGACAATGTCTTTCTAACTAATTTAGGTTTACGTTATTTATGTTTTCCACAGATGAAGTACCCAGTTTTGGTAGAATCATAGGAGGAGAAGGTATGTTTTACAGCACTCAGAAAAAATGGCAAATAAACACCAACAGAAAAAACAAAAAACAATATGTTGTCCTAAGCAGGATCGATAATCTCCTCAACGTTACACATGCATCTCCCGAACATAACACAAACATCTCCCCAACGCTACACAAACATCTCCCTAATATAAAACAAACATTTCCCCAACGTTACAGAAACATCTCCCCAACGCTACACAAACATCTCCCTAATATAAAAGAAACATTTCCCCAACGTTTCAGAAACATCCTCCAAACATAATACAAAAGAATCCCCACCTTTACACAAACTTCTCCCCAACGCAACACAAACATCTCCCTAATATAACACAAACATCTCCCCAGCGGTATATACAAACATCATCGTAACATAACAAAAATATCTCCCTAATGTTTCACAAACATCTCACCAAAGTTATACAAACATCTCCCCAATGTTACATAATCATCTCCCCATGTTATTCAAACATCTCCCTAACAAAACACAATCATCTCCCTAAAGTTATTTAAACATCTCCCTAGCATAACACAAACATATCCCGAATGTTATTGAAACATCTCCCAAGAATAATATAAATATATTCCTAACTAACACAAAAATCTCCCTAACAACACAAACATCTCAGTGCATGATTCAAACATCTACCCAATTTAAAACAAACATCGCCCCATTTTATACAAATGTCTATAAACGTAATGAACATCTCCCAAACATAATACAAACATCTCCCCACATAACACAGCCATCTATCCACATAACAAAAACATCTACCCACATAACACAAACATCTCCCCAAACAAAACAAACATCTCCCCACACACACAAACATGTCCCAACATAACACACCCATCTTCGCATATAACACAAACATCTCCCCACGCAACACAAACATCTCCCAACATAACACAAACGTCTCCACATATAACACAAAACATTTCCACATTTAACACACGAATCTCCCTATTTAAAACAAGCATCTCCCTATTTAACACAAACATATTCTTATATAACACAATCACCGACTCACACAATTATAACTTTCAATCAACTTCAACTAAATACTTTTACCCATCTTGGAAAATGTCTTTCTAACTAATTTTTGAATTACGTTATTTATGTTTTCCACAGTTGAAGTACCCAGTTTTGGTAGAATCATAGGAGGAGGAGGTATGTTTTACAGCACTCTGAAAAAATAACAAATAGACACCAACAGAAAAAAAAAAAACAATATGTCGTCCTAAGCAGGATCGACCGTCTCCCCAACGTTACACAAAATCTTCCCAACGTTACACAACATCTCCCCAACGTTACACAAACATCTCCCCAACGTTACAGAAACATCTCCCCAAATTACACAAACATCTCCCCAACGTTACACACACATCTCCCCAACGTTACACAAACATCTCCCCAACGTTACACAAACATCTCCCCAACGTTACACAAGCATCTCCCGAACATAACACAAACATCTCCCAACGTTACAGAAACATCTCCCCAACGTTACACAAACATCTCCCCACGTTACACAAACATCTTCCTAACATAATACAAAAGTATCCCACGTTACACAAACATCTCCCAAACGTTACACAAACATCTCCCTAATATAAAACAAAACATCTCCCCAGTGTTACACAAACATCTCACCAAAGTTATACAAACATCTTCCCAATGTTACATAATCATCTCCTCAATGTTATTAAACATCTCCCCACATAACACAGCCATCTATTCACATAACAAAAACATAGACCCACATAACACAAACATCTCCCCGCACAACACAAACATCTTCCCACACAACACAAACATGTCCCAACATAACAAACCCATATTCGCATATAACACAAACATCTCCCCACGCAACACAACATCTCCCCACATAAGACAAACACCTCTCTACTTAACGCAATCATCCCCCATATAACATAAGCATCTCCCCATTTATCACAAGCATCTCCCCATATAACACAAGCATCTTCTTATATAACACAATCACCGACTCACAAAACTAAAACTTTCAATCAACTTCTACTAAATACTTTTACCCATTATGGACATTGTCTTTCTAACTAATTTTTGGTTTACGTTATTTATGTTTTCCACAGATGAAGTACCCAGTTTTGGTAGAGTCATAGGAGGAGGAGGTATGTTTTACAGCACTCAGAAAAATGGCAAATAAACACCAACAGAAAAACACAAAAAACAATATATTGTCCTAAGCAGGATCGATAATCTCCTCAACGTTACACAAGCATCTCCCGAACATAACACAAACATCTCCCCAACGTTACACAAGCATCTCCCGAAAATAACACAAACATCTCCCCAACGTTAAAGAAACAACTCCCAAACGTTACACAAACATCTCCCCAACGTTACACAAGCATCTCCCGAAAATAACACAACATCTCCCCAACGTTAAAGAAACAACTCCCAAACGTTACACAAACATCTCCCTAATATAAAACAAACATTTCCCCAACGTTACAGAAACATCTCTCAAACGTTACACAAACATCCTCCTAACATAATACAAAAGTGTGCCCACTGTTACACAAACATCTCCCCAATGTAACACAAACATCTCCCTAAAATAACACAAAAATCTCCCCAGCGATATATACAAACAACATCGTAACATAAAAAAATAACTCCCTAATGTTACACAAACCTCTCACCAAAGTTATACAAACATCTTCCCAATGTTACATAATCATCTCCTCAATGTTATTCAAACATCTCCCTAACAAACACAAACATCTCACCAACGTTACACATTCATATCCCCAAAGTTACTCAATCGTCTCCCCAATGTTATTCAAACATCTCCCTAACATAACAAAAACATCTCCCGAATTTTATTCAAACATCTCCCAAGCATAATATAAACATATTCCTAACTTAACACAACAATTTCCCTAACAACACAAAAAATCTCCCTCTCCACACCGTTGCACAAACATATCACAAACGTTACACAAACATATCCCTAACATAACACAAACATATCACAACGTTACACAAACATCTCCCTAACATAACACAAACATCTCGCAACCGTTACTCAAACAATTCCTAACATAAAACAATCATCTCCCCACCGTTACACAAACATATCCCCAACGTTAAATAATCATCTCCCCAACGTTACACAATCATCTCCCAACGTTACACAATCATCCCCCCAACATTACACAAACATCTTTCTTACATAACACAAACATCTCCAAAACGTTACAAAAACACCTCCACAACGTTACACAAACATCTCCACAACGTTACAGAACCATCTCCCCAACGTTACACAAACATTCTCCTAACATAACACAAACATCTCCACAGCGTTGCACAAATATCTTCCTAACATAACACAAACATATCCCCACCGTTACACAAACATCTTCCTAACATAACAGAAACATCTCCCCACCGTTACACAAACATCTTCCTAACATAACACAAACATCTCCCCACCGTTACACAAACATACTCCTAACATAACACAAACATATCGCCAACGTTACACAAAGATTTTCCTAACATAACACAAACAAATCCCCAACGTTATTCAAACATCTCCCTACCGTTACACCAACATCTATAACACAAATATCTCCCAAACATAACACAGCATCTACCCACATAACAAAAACATCTACCCACATAACAGAAACATCTCTCCAAACAAAGGAAACATCTCCACACACAACACAAACATCTCCCAACATAACAAACTCATCTTCCCATATAAAACAAACATCTCCCCACCGTTACACAAACATCTCCCCAACGTTAAATAATCATCTCCCCAACGTTACACAATCATTTCCACAACATTACACAAACATCTCCACAACATTACACAAACATCTCCACAACATTACACAAACATCTCCACAACATTACACAAACATCTCCCAACATAACAAACTCATCTTCCCATTTAAAACAAACATCTCCCAACCGTTACACAAACATCTCCCCAACGTTAAATAATCATCTCCCCAACATTACACAATCATCTCCACAACATTACACAAACATCTCCACAACATTACACAAACATCTCCACAACATAACACAAATATCTCCAAAACGTTACACAAATACCTCCACAACGTTATACAACCATCTCCCAACGTTACACAAACATCCTCCTAACATAACACAAACATCTCCCCGCCGTTGCACAAACATCTTCCTAACATAACACAAACATCTAACTACCGTTACACAAACATCTTCCTACCATGACACAAACAGCTCCCCACCTTTACAATAACATACTCCTAACATAACACAAACATATCATCAACATTACACAAACATTTCCCTAACATACCATAAACATATGCCCAACGATACACAATCATCTCCATAACATAACACAAACATCTCCACAACGTTGCACAATCATCTCCCTAACATAACACAAACATCTCCCCAAAGTTACATAAACATCTGCCCACATAACAAAAAAATCTACTCACATAACACAGACATTTCCACAAACAAAACAAACATCTCCCGACACAACACAAATATCTCCCAACATAACACACACAACTCCACATATAAAACAAACATCTCACGACATAAAACAGACATCTCTCAACACAACACAAACATCTCTCTACGTTACACAAACATCTCCCCATCTTTACACAAACATCTCCCCACCGTTACACAAACATCTTCCTAATATAATACAAACATCTCTCCATTTAACACAAGCATCCCACATATAACATAAGCATCACCCATTTTACACAAACATCTCCCTACACAACACAAACATCTCCCCACACAACACAAACATCTCGACGCATAAAACAAACATTCCGCACACAACAAAAACATCTCCCCACATAACACAAACATCTCCCCCACATAACACAAACATCTCTACACATAACACAAACATCTTCCCACACAACACAAACATATCCCCACATACCACAAACATCCCCACACATAACACAAATATATCTTCATTTAACATTAGCATCCCTGATTTAACACAAAGCATCTCCCCATATAACACAAATATCTCCCCATATGACACAAACATCTCCCCATATAACACACACATCTCTCAATTTAACACTAGCATCCCCAATTTAACACAAAGCATCTCCTTATATAACACAAACATCTCCCCATATAACATAAGCATCTCCTCATATAACACAAGCATCTCTCCATATAACACAACGTCTTCTTATATAACACAATCACCGACTCACAAAAATATAATTTTCAATCAACTTCTACTAAATACTTTTACCCATCTTGAGAATGTCTTTCTAACTAATTTTTGGTTTACGTTTTTTAAATGTTTTCCACAGATGAAGTACCCAGTTTTGGTAGAGTAATAGGAGGAGGAGGTATGTTTTACAGCACTCAGCAAAAATGACAAATAGACACCAACAGAAAAAAAAAACAAAAAAAACAATATATTGTCCTAAGCAGGATTGACCATCTACCCAACGTTACATAAACATCTCCCCAACAGAACACTAACATCTCCCCACTGTTACACAAACATCTCCCCAACACAACACAAACATCTCCAGAACGTTACACAATCATCTGCCCAATGTTATTCAAACATCTCCCTAACAAAACATAAACATCTTCCCAACGTAACACTGTCATCTCCCCAATGTTATTCAAACATCTCCCAAACAAAACAAAAACATCTCACCAACGTTACACAATCATCTCCACAATGTTATTCAAACATCTCCCTAACAAAACACAAACATCTCCACAACGTTTCACTAACATTTCTCTAGCATAACACAAACATAACACAAACATCTCACCAACGTTACACAAACATCTTCCTAATATAACACAAACATCTCCCCCAAAGTCACACAAACATCTCACTAACATAACAAAAACATCTCCCTAATGTTACACAAACATTTCCCCAAAGTTATACAAACATCTACTCAACGTTAAACAAACATCTTCCTGACATAACACAATCATATCCCAAAGTTACACAAAGATTTTCCTAATGTAATATAAACATATCCCCGCATAACACAGCCATCTACACACATAACAAAAACATCAACCCACATGACACAAACATCTCCCCAAACAAAACAAACATCTCCCCACACAACACAAAAATCTTCAAACATAACACACGCAACTCCACACATAACACGAACATCTCACCACATAACACAGATATCTCCCAAAACAACACAAACATCTCCACACCGTTATACAAACATCTCCCCACCGTTACACAAACATCTCCCCAACGTTACACAAACATCTTCCTAAAATAACACAAACATCTCCCAACGTTACACAAACACCTCCACAACGTTACACAAACATCTCGTCACCGTTACACAAACATCTCCCTAATAAAATGCAAACATCTTTCAACGGTACACAAACTTCTTCCTAACATAACACAAACATCTCCCAACGTTACACAAACATCTTCCAAAGTTACACAAACATCTCGCGACCAATATACAAACATCTCCCTAATAAAACACAAACATCTCCACAACATTACACAAACATCTCCCTAATAAAACACAAACATCTCCTCAAAGTTATAAAACATCTCCCCAATGTTTTTAGAACATCTGCCAAGTATAATATTAACATATTTCTAACTTAACACGAAAATCTCCCTAACATAACACAAACACCTCGTTGCAAGATTCAAACATCTCCCCAATTTAATACAACTATCGCCCCATTTTATACAATTGTCTATAAACGTAACGAACATCTCCCAAAAATAATCCAAACATCTCCCCACATAACACAAACATCACCCCAAACAAAACAAAACTCTCCCTACACAACACAAACATCTTCCAACATAACATAAATCTCCACGTATAACACAAACATCTCCCCACAAAACACAGACATCTCCCCACACAACACAAACATCTCCACACATAACACAGACATCCTACCACACAACACAAACATCTCCACACAAAACACAAACATCGCTACACATAACACAAACATCTCCCCACACAACACAAAAATCTC
Organism: Megaustenia siamemsis; assembly: GCA_032433765.1. Classification (NCBI taxonomy): domain Eukaryota; kingdom Metazoa; phylum Mollusca; class Gastropoda; order Stylommatophora; family Ariophantidae; genus Megaustenia; species Megaustenia siamemsis. Next base: position 4,674,645 of record JAVIAB010000008.1, on the reverse strand, counting down.
CCAACATTACACAAACATCTCCCCACACAACACAAACATCTCCCTACACAACATAGACATCTCCCCACATAACACAACAATCTCCCCACTCAACATAATCATCTCCCAACATAACACAAACATCTTATATAACACAATCACCGACTCACAAAACTATAACTTTCAATTAACTTCTACTAAATACTTTTACCCATCTTTGACAATGTCTTCCTAACTAATTTAAGGTTTACGTTATTTATGTTTTTCCACAGATGAAGTACCCAGTTTGGTAGAATCATAGGAGGAGGAGGTATGTTTTACAGCACTCAGAAAAAATGACAAATAAACACCAACAGAAAAAAAAAACAAAAAAACATATATTGTCCTAAGCAGGATCGACCATCTCCCCAACGTTACATAAACATCTCCCTAACATAACACAAACATCTGCCCAACGTTACATAAACATCTCCCTAACATAACACAAACATCTCCCCAACGTTAAACAAACATCTTACTGGTATAACACAAACAAATCCCCAACGTTACACAAACATTTTCCTAACATAACACAAACATATACCCAACGTTACACAAACATCTTCCTAACATAACACAAACATATACCCAACAATACAGAGGCAGCACCCTAACGTTACACAAACATCTCCCCACCGTTACACAAACACCTCCACAACGTACACAAACATCTCCCTAATAAAACGCAAACATCTCCACAACGTCACACAAATATCTCCTCAAGTTACAGAAACATCTCCCCAATGTTTTAGAACATCTGCCAAGTATAATATTAACATATTTCTAACTTAACACAAAAATCTCCCTAACATAACACAAACACCTCGTTGCAAGATTCAAACATCTCCCCAATTTAATACAACTATCGCCCCATTTTATACAATTGTCTATAAACGTAACGAACATCTCCCAACATAATTTCAAACATCTCCCCACATAACACAAACATCACCCTAAGAAAACAAAACTCTCCCCACACAAAACAAACATCTTCCAACATAACTAACACATACATCTCCACATATAACACAAACATCTCCCCCACATAATACAGACATCTCACCACACAACACAAACATCTCCACACACAACACAAACATCGCTACACATAGCACAAACATCTCCCCACACAACACAAAAATCTCCCCACTCAACATAAACATCTCCCAACATAACACAAACATCTTTTATAACACAATCACCGACTCACAAAACTATAACTTTCAATCAACTTCTACTAAATACTTTTACCCATCTTTGACAATGTCTTTCTAACTAATTTTTGGTTTACGTTGTTTATGTTTTCCACAGATGAAGTACCCAGTTTTGGTAGAATCATAGGAGGAGGAGGTATGTTTTACAGCACTCAGAAAAATGACAAATAGACACCAACAGAAAAAAAAACAAAAAAAAAAACAATATATTGTCCTAAGCAGGATCGACCATCTCCCCAACGTTACACAAACATCTCCCCACCGTTACACAAACATCTCCCTAACATAACACAAACATCTGCCCAACGTTAAACAATCATCTTCCTGGCATAACACAAACATATCCCACCGTTACACAAGTATCTTCCTAAAATACACAAACATATCCCCAACGTTACACAAACATCTCCCCACCGTTACACAAACATCTCCCTAACATAACACAAACATCTGCCCAACGTAAACAAACATCTTCCTAACATAACACAAACATATACCCAACGATACAGAGGCAGCACCCTAACGTTACAACAAACATCTCCCCACCGTTACACAAACATCTTACTAATATAATACAAACATCTCTCCATTTAACATTAGCATCCCCCATATAACACAAACATCTTATATAACACAATCACCAACTCACAAAACTATAACTTTCAATCAACTTCTACTAAATACTTTTACCCATCTCTGACAATGTCTTTCTAACTAATTTTTGGTTTACGTTGTTTATGTTTTCCACAGATGAAGTACCCAGTTTTGGTAGAATCATAGGAGGAGGAGGTATGTTTTTACAGCACTCAGAAAAAATGACAATAGACACCAACAGAAAAAAAAACAAAAAAAAAACAATATATTGTCCTAAGCAGGATCGACCATCTCCCCAACGTTACACAAACATCTCCCCACCGTTACACAAACATCTCCCTAACATAACACAAACATCTGCCCAACGTTAAACAATCATCTTCCTGGCATAACACAAACATATCCCAACCGTTACACAAGTATCTTCCTAAAATAACACAAACATATCCCAAACGTTACACAAACATCTCCCCACCGTTACACAAACATCTCCCTAACATAACACAAACATCTGCCCAACGTTAAACAAACATCTTCCTAACATAACACAAACATATACCCAACGATACAGAGGCAGCACCCTAACGTTACACAAATATCTCCCCACTATTATACAAACAGATCCCCAAAAGTTACACAAACATCTCCTCACCGTTACACAAACATATCCCCATTGTTACACAAACATTTCCCCACCGTTACACAAATATGTCCCCAAAGTTACACAAACATCACCCGAAAGTTACACAAATATCACCCCAAAGTTACACAAACTTCTCCCCAAAGTTACACAAACATCTCCCCACCGTTACACAAACATCACCCCAAAGTTACACAAACATCTCCCCTCCGTTATATAAACATCTCCAGAATGTTATTCAAACATCTCCCAAGCATAATATAAACATTTTCCTAACTTAACATCAAAATCTCCCTAACAACACAAACATCTCCGTGCATGATTCAAACATCTACCCAATTTAAAACAAACATCGCCCATTTTTATACAAATGTCTTGATGAAGACGTCTTAAGCCCAGTACATTTCACACACTTTAATTTGTGTGACACCATACAAAACGAGAATTATAAATAAACAAAATAAACACCTGAACATTGAAAGGAAACTGGTTTCAGATTGAAAAAAATACTACATCTCATATATAACAGCTGAAATTTTATAGAAACACACAATTCAGGCACGTTTCTAATAATAAAACATCTCCCCAAATAGCATACACATATCCCAACGTCTCCCCACATAGCACAAACATGTCCCTACATAACAAAAACATGCACCTACATAAAACAAACATGTCCCTACATATGAGAATAATCTCCCCACATAACACAAATATCTCAACATATAACACAAACATCTCCACACGTAACACAGACATCTCCCCACACAACACAAACATCTCTCCACACAACACAAACATCTCCCCACACAACACAAACATCTCCCCACACAACACAAACATCTCCCCACATAACACAAACATCTCCCCCACATGACACAAACATCTCTGCACATAACACAAACATCTTCCCACACAACACAAACATATCCCCACACACACAAACATTTCCACACATAAGACAAACATCTACACACAACACAAACATCACTTCATGTAACACTAGCATCCCTCATTTAACACAAGCATCCCCACATAGAACACAAGCATCTCCCCATATAACACAAACATCTCCCCATATAACACAAACATCTCCCCATATATCACAAACATCTCTCCATATAACACACCATCTTCTTATATAACACAATCACCGACTCACAAAACTATAACTTTCAATCAACTTCTATTAAATACTTTTACCCATCTTTGACATTGTCTTTCTAACTAATTTTTGGTTTACGTTATTTATGTTTTCCACAGATGAAGTACCCAGTTTTGGTAGAGTAATAGGAGGAGGATGTATGTTTTACAGCACTCAGAAAACATGACAAATAAACACCAGCAGAAAAAAAAACAAAAAACAATATATTGTCCTAACAAGGATTGACCATCTACAAACGTTACAGCGTTAAACAAAATCTCCCTAACATACACAAACATCTCCCCAACGTTACACTACCATCTTTCTAACATAACACAAACATCTCCCCAACGTTACACTAACATCTTCCTAACATAACACAAACATTTCCCCCCAACGTTACACAAACATTTCCCAATGTCATACAAACATCTCCCTAACGTTACACAATCATCTCCCCAATGTTATTCAAACATCTCCCTAACAAAACACAAACATCTCCCCACTACTACACAACATCTCCCCAACATAGCACAAACATCTCCACAACGATACACAATCATCTCCCCAATGTTATTTAAACATCTCCTTAACAAAACATAAACATCTTCCCACGTTTCACTAATATCTCCCTAACATAACAAAGACATGTCCCCAACTTTACACAAACATCTCACTAACATAACAAAAACAACTCTCCAGCGTTATACAAACATCACCCTAAAAAAACAAAAACATCTCACTAATGTTACACAAACATCTCCCCAACGTTAAACAAACATCTTCCTAACATAACATAAACATATCCCCAACGTTATACAAAGATCTTCCTGACATAACACAAACATCTCCCCAACGTTAACAAACATCTTCCTGACATAACACAAACATCTCCCCAACGTTAAACAAACATCTTCCTGACATAACACAAACATCTCCCCAACGTAAACAAACATCTTCCTGACATAACACAAACATCTCCCCAACGTTAAACAAACATCTTCCTGACATAACACAAACATCTCCCCAACGTTAAACAAACATCTTCCTGACATAACACAAACATCTCCCCAACGTTAAACAAACATCTTCCTGACATAACACAAACATCTCCCCAACGTTAAACAAACATCTTCCTGACATATCACAAATATATCCCAACGTTACACAAAGATCTTCTGACATATCACAAATATATCCCCAACGTTACACAAAAATCTTTCTAACATAACATAAACATATCCCCACATAACACAGCCATCTACCCACATAACAAAAACATCAACCCACATAACACAAACATCTCCCCAAACAAAACAAACATTTCACCATACAACACAAACACCTCCAAACATAACACACTCAACTCCACATATAACACAAACATCTCACCACATAACACAGATATCTCCCAAAACAACACCAACATCTCCCCACCTTTACACAAACATCTCCCAACCGTTACACAAACATCTCCCCACCGTTACACAAACATCTTACTAATATAATACAAACATCTCTCCATTTAACATTAGCATCCCCCATATAACACAAACATCTTATATAACACAATCACCAACTCACAAAACTATAACTTTCAATCAACTTCTACTAAATACTTTTACCCATCTCTGACAATGTCTTTCTAACTAATTTTTGGTTTACGTTATTTATGTTTTCCATAGATGAAGTACCCAGTTTTGGAAGAATCATAGGAGGAGAAGGTATGTTTTACAGCACTCAGAAAAAAATGACAAATAAACACCAACAGAAAAAAAACAAAAAACAATATATTGTCCTAAGCAGGATCGACCATCTTCCCAACCTTACACAAACATCTCTCCAACGTTACACAAACATCTCCCTAATAAAACACAAACATCTCCCCACCGTTACACAAACATCTCCCAACCGTTACACAAACATCTCTCAAACATAACACAAACATCTACCCAAAGTTAAACAAACATCTTCCTATCATAATACAAACATATCCCAACCGTTATACAAACATCTTCTTAACATAACACAAATATATCCCCAACGATACACAAAAATCTCCCCACCATTACCCAAACATCTCCCCACCGTTACATAAACGTCTCCCCACCGTTACACAAACATCTTCCTAACATAAAACAAACATATCCCTAACGTTGCACAAACATCTCCACACTGTTACACAAACATCTCCCCACCGTTACACAAACATCTCCCCACCGTTACACAAACATCACCCCACCGTTACACAAACATCTTCCTAATATAATACAAACATCTCTCCATTTAACACAAGCATCCCCCCATATAACATAAGCATCTCCCAATTTAACACAAGCATCTCCCATATAACACAAACATCTTATATAACACATCACCGACTCACAAAACTATAACTCTCAATCAACTTCTACTACATACTTTTACCCATCTTGGACAATGTCTTTCTAACTAATTTAAGGTTTACGTTATTTATGTTTTCCACAGATGAAGTACCCAGTCTTGGTAGAGTAATAGGAGGAGGACGTATGTTTTACAGCACTCAGAAAACATGACAATAGACACCAACAGAAAAAAAAAACAAAAAAACAATATATTGTCCTAAGCAGGATTGACCATCTACCCATAGTTACACAAAAAATCTCCCCACCGTTACACAAACATCTCACAAACATATCCCAACCGTTACACAAACATCTCTCAAACATAACACAAACATCTACCCAAAGTTAAACAAACATCTTCCTAACATAATACAAACATATCCCAACTGTTATACAAACATCTTCCTAACATAACACAAATATATCCCCAACGATACACAAACATCTCCACACCATTACACAAACATCTCCCCACCGTTGCACAAACATCTCCTCACCGTTAAACAAACATTTCCTAACATAAAACAAACATATCCCCAACTTTACCCAAACATATCCCCAACGTTACCTAATCATCTACCCAATGTTACAAATCATCTCCCCAACGTTACACAATCTCCCAAACGTTACACAAACATCTTCCTAACATAACACAAACATCTCCCAACGTTACACGAACAACTCCACAAAGTTACACAAACATCTCCCTAACAAAACACAATATCTCCACAACGTTACACAAACATCTCTTCAACGTTACAAAAACATCTCCCCAATGTTTTTTCAAACATCTGCCAAGTATAATATAAACATATTTCTAACTTAACACAAAAATCTCCCTAACATAACACAAACACCTCGTTGCATGATTCAAACATCTCCCCAATTTAATACAACTATCGCCCCATTTTATATAATTGTCTATAAACGTAACAAACATCTCCCCACATAACACAGCCATCTATGAATATAACAATAAGATCTACACACATAAAACAAACATCAACCAAAACAAAACAAAACTTTCCCCACACAAAACAAACATCTTCCAACATAACACATACATCTCCACATATAACACAAACATCTGCCAACATAACACATACATCTCCATATATAACACAAAAATCTCCGCACATAACACAGACATCTCACCACACAACACAAACATCTCCACACACAACAAAAACATCGCTACACATAACACAAACATCTCCCCACACAACACAAAACATCTCCCTACATAACACAAAAATCTCCCAACATAACACAAACATCTTCCCACGCAACATAAACATCTCCACACATAACACAAACATCTCCCCACACAATACAAACATCTCCCCACGCAACAAAAACATCTCCCTACACAACACAAACATCTCTACACACAACACAAACATTTCTACACATAACACAAACATCTCTCCACATAACACGAACATATCCGCACACAATACAAACATTTCCCCACGCAACAAAAACTTCTCCCTACACAACACAAAAATATCCCAACACAACACAAACATCTCCCAACATAACACACACAAAACCACATATAACATAAACATTTCACAACATAACTCAGACATCTCTGAACACAACACAAACATCTCCCCACTGTTACACAAACATCTCCCCACCGTTACACAAACATCTCCCCACCGTTACACAAACATCACCCACCGTTACACAAACATCTTCCTAATATAATACAAACATCTCTCCATTTAACACAAGCATCCCCCATATAACATAAGCATCTCCCATATAACACAAACATCTTATATAACACAATCACCAACTCACAAAACTATAACTTTCAGTCAACTTCTACTAAATACATTTACCCATCTTTGACAATGTCTTTCTAACTAATTTAAGGTTTACGTTATTTATGTTTTCCACAGATGAAGTACCCAGTTTTGGTAGAATCATGGGAGGAGGAGGTATGTTTTACAGCGCTCAGAAAAATGGCAAATAAACACCAACAGAAAAAAACAACAAAAAACAATATATTGTCCTAAGCAGGATTGACCATCTACTCATAGTTACACAAACATCTCCCCACCGTTACAAAAACATCTCACAAACATAACACAAACAGTACACAAACATATCCCCAACGTTACACAAAGATCTTCCTAACATAACAAAAAACATATTCCAAACGTTACACAAACATCTTCCTAACATAACACAAACAACTCCCACCGTTACACAAACATCTCCCCACCATTACACAAACATCTCCCTACCGTTATACAAACATCTCCCTACCATTACACAAACATCTCCCTACCGTTATACAAACATCTCCGCACCGTTACACAAACATTTCCTAACATAAAACAAACATATCCCAAACGTTACACAAACATTTCCCCAACGTTACTTAATCATCTCCTCAACGTTACACAATCATCTCCCCAACGTTACACAATCATTTTCCTCAATGTTACACAAACCTCTTCCTAACATAACACAAACATCTCCCAAACGTTACACAAACAAATCCACAACGTTACACAAACATCTTCCCAACGTTACACAAACATCCTCCTAACATAACACAAACATCTTCCAACGTTACACAAACATCTTCCCAACGTTACACAAACATCCTCCTTACATAACACAAACATATTCCAAACGTTAAACAAACATCTGTCTAACATAACACAAACAACTCCCCACCGTTACACAAACATCTCCCCACCATTACACAAACATCTCCTACCGTTATACAAACATCTCCCCACCATTACACAAACATCTCCCTACCGTTATACAAACATCTCCCCACCGTTACACAAACATTTCCTAACATAAAACAAACATATCCCAAACGTTACACAAACATTTCTCCAACGTTACTTAATCATCTCCTCAACGTTACACAATCATCTCCCCAACGTTACACAATCATTTCCTCAATGTTACACAAACGTCTTCCTAACATAACACAAACATCTTCCCAACGTTACACAAACACCTTCCCATCGTTACACAAACATCCTCCTATTATAACACAAACATCTTCCCAACGTTACACAAACACCTTCCCATCGTTACACAAACATCTCCCTAACATAACACAAACATATTTTCCCATCGTTACACAAACATCTTCCTTATTTAACACAAACATCTCCCAACGTTACACAAACATCTTCCTAACATAACACAAACATCTCCCCAACGTTACACAAACGTCTCCTTAACAAAACACAAACATCTCCCCAACGTTACACAAACATCTCCCCAATGTTTTTCAAACATCTGCCAAGCATAATATAAACATATTGCTAACTTAACACAAAAATATCCCTAACATAACACAAACATCTTGTTGCATGATTCAAACATCTACCCAATTTAAAACAACCATCGTCCCATTTAATACAATTGTCTTGGGGGCCTCGGTAGCCTAGTTGGGAAAACCACCCGCTGGGAGCAGTGTGAATTGTACTCGTGGTTGGAATAAAAAAAAAATACCCCCACGGTCGACCCAGCCGTTGGCAGAAATGGGTACCAGGGTATATTATCCTGGGAAGGTGAGGAATGTCGCTTCGCATCTGAGTTTCGATGCTTGAGGCTACACTATACAGAAATATCCGAACATTTCTGGATAGGTGGCCGAGCACATATGGGTATATACTCGCGTGCTAAGACGCCGGTTCAAGTCTCGTACTTTACCTTTACCTTACCTTACCTTTACCTTACAATTGTCTATAAACGTAACGAACATCGCCCAAACATAAGACAAACATCTCCCAATATAACACAGCCATCTATCAACATAACAAAAAGATCTACCCACATAACACAAACATCTCCTCAAACAAAACAAACTTCTCCCCCACATAACATAACACAATTATCTTCCAACATAACACAAGCATCTCCCCACATAACACAGACATCTCACCACACAACACAAACATCTTCCTACATAACACAAACATCTCCCCACATATCACAAACATTTCCCACTCAACACAAACATCTCCACACATGAAACAAACATCTCCCAATGCCACACAAACATCTCCTTACACAACACAACATCTCCCACACAACACAATCTTCACCCAACGCAACACAAACATCTCCCTACACAACACATACATCTCCCCACATAACACAAACATCTCCACACATAACACAAACATCTCCCCACATACACAAACATCTCCCCACACAAGACAAACATCTCCCTACACAACACAAACATTTCTACACGCAACACAAACATCTCCCTACACAACACAAACATTTCTACACATAACACAAACATCTCTACACAGAACACGAACATCTCAGCACGCAACACAAACATTTACCCACGCAACACAAACATCTCCCACATAACACAAACATCTCCCCACATAACACAAACATCTCTCCATGTAACACAAGCATCCCACATATAACATAAGCATCTCCCCATATAACACAAAAAACATCTTATATAACACAATCACCAACTCACAAATCTATAACTTTCAATCAACTTCTACTAAATACCTTTACCCATCTTTGACAATGTCTTCATTACTAATGTTTGGTTTACGTTATTTATGTTTTCCACAGATGAAGTACCCAGTTTTGATAGAGTAATAGGAGGAGGAGGTATGTTTTACAGCACTCAGAAAACATGACAAATAAACAACAGAAACAAACAACAATATATGGTTCGAAGCAGGATCGAACCTGTACTACTTGACACTGCGCCTTGCCACGAGAAGCAAACCGCTTGGGAACACTGTCACTCGGCTAACTAAAAAAAAATAGCTATCGTGGACGATGTCTTTCACGCAAGTGTTCTCATGACTATAGCATAGGGTTACGATCACAGCTCGGGAATAAATTGTATTTCTGTACTTTCCTATTAAGACAAGTATCTCCCAGTAGGGCTGAATAATTGTGTTGCAGACAAACATTTATAGGATGAAACTGCACGAATAGTATTTTCCAGTGGTTTTTACACTGGAGACAAATAATAATAAATGAATATTATCATAGAGGGAAACTTCAGCGGCGATATTTCGGCGAATCATAGCGAACTGTGATAATATCATTTATTATTATTTCTCTCTTGGTAGTGGTATGTTTGATTCTTCAATCTTTGGTCAAAAAAATCAAGAGGGAAATTTAAAAATTGAATAAACGGAAAACATGAACTGTTTTCATACATAGACGATTATATTCATGGTAGAGATTAGTTGATACATCTCGACTGTAGTTGAGCAACCTACCATCTTACTGCCCCACAATCAGTTCTACCTCTTGTTTTTTCCTCCTCATTTGCCTTTCAATGTCCAGGAGAGTCAATTTTTTTCTGCTAGCTTTTGCAGTTGTTATTTTTCTTGGTGTTTCTAATATTCCTTCAATCCATCTTTTTCGTGGTCGGCCTTTGAGTCTGGTGTTCTCGCAACGTTTATTGAAGACTTACTGTGTTGTGTTTGATTTTGTGTTATCACATCGCAAAACCATTTTATCTGTTGTTTCTTTATGTGTTCTATGGCGAGAATTATTCCTAGATTTTTTTTTTATGTTTTCTTTTCTAATCTTATTTCTAAGGCTATTAACCTGTCATTCGTCCAATATAACTGGAGTCGTCAGTCGCTGGACACTGTGAAACTTGCTGAGGAGGGATCTGAGCACCTATGGGCATGTTAGGAGTGCAATGATGATGACCCGCTAATAACTCACTAACCTGTCTAACATTTCATCTGTCTGGTTATTTTTCTTATTGTTCATGAGTCTAGGGTCCAGGTCTGGCATTGGTAGCACAACGTTGGTATGAAGATTGTATTGTAGAGTGCCTGTTTTGCCCCTAGAGTTATTTCCTTGTTGATCAGTGGTGATAGTTTGTCCAATGATTTGACAAGTTTTGTTGCACCTTGAGTCTGTTTCTGCCGCTTGCCAATTGTCGTTTGTCACTAGACTTCCTAGTTACTGTCCGTTACTTGTTTCAATTGACAGGCGTCTTTTCTTATGTTGATGTTTCTGTTTTCCTTTCCCAATGTTCAATTATTGTTGTGCAAAATATTCATACAATTAGATGATGCAGGCTAACCTCAACTAATCATCATCATCATCATCATTGAGTGCCGTATCGGCATCGAGGGTTGGCTGTCATGGAGCGCCATTCCGCTCTGTCTTTTGCTTCATAGTACAGGTTGTTATAGGCTGACTAGTCCATCTTTAATGTTACTCGTCAATATTAGTCTTGGTCTGCCTCTGCCTCTTTTACCTTGTATTTTACCTTCCAGGATTACTTTTAGTAATCTACACAGGCTGATGTGTATTAGAACTAGATTATTGCACTCGCAGAAGCAAAGTCGCATCATTATCATATCATCGAGGGCCATCTGCACATCGAAGGTTGGCCACATGGAGAGTCATTGAGCTGTCTCTTGCTTTGATGGAGTTGGTTGTCATAGGCTGACTTGTCCATATTTTGATGTTACTCGTCCAGTATATTTCACACATTGATTAAGATGTCTTATGCCTATCACATTTCACACATTGATTAACATGTCTTAAGCCTATCACATTTCACACATTAATAAAGATAACATCAAACATTGATAACACAAACATCCAACCGAAATCAACCCACGATTCCTAAATCTCCTGAAATAATCAACATCCTACTCCAAAACTTAAAATCGTTTAAATGTTTTGATTGTAAAATGTTTCTTCCTTTCTCTCCTGTTTACAGAACCTGAAACCCGTGGGAAAAGTGTTGACCTGAGCAACCCGCCTGGTCTATTCGAAAAGAAAATTCTAGAAGGTATAACACAACAAGTCTGGCGTCGTTTTTCATTGAAAACATCAATTATTTTCATAAACAGCTGATTCTTTTTCTAGTCGTGCAAAATTTGACTGTAATCAAACAACGCTTAAAGTCATAAATTGTTTCAATGCGGAAGAGTAATGTCCCCTTGAGTGACATTGAACTTTATAATAACTTCATGATAACACAAACTTTTCCCCGCACATAATACAAACTTTCCCCCACATAACACAACTTTTCCTCCACATAACACAAACTTTTCCCCGCACATAATACAAACTTTCCCCCCACATAACACAACTTTTCCTCCACATAACACAAACTTTTCCCCGCACATAATACAAACTTTCCCCCACATAACACAACTTTTCCTCCACATAACACAACTTTTCCTCCACATAACACAAACTTTTCCCCGCACATAACACAACTTTCCCCCCACATAACACAACTTTTCCTCCACATAACACAACTTTTCCTCCACATAACACAACTTTTCCTCCACATAACACAACTTTTCCCCCCACATAACACAACTTTCCCCCCACATAACACAACTTTTCCTCCACATAACACAACTTTTCCTCCACATAACACAACTTTTCCCCCCCACATAATACAACTTTTCCCCCACATAACACAACTTTTCCTCCACATAACACAACTTTTCCTCCACATAACACAACTTTTCCTCCACATAACACAACTTTTCCTCCCACATAACACAACTTTTCCTCCACATAACACAACTTTTCCTCCCACATAACACAAACTTTTCCTCCACATAACACAACTTTTCCTCCACATAACACAACTTTTCCTCCACATAACACAAACTTTTCCTCCACATAACACAACTTTTCCTCCACATAACACAACTTTTCCTCCACATAACACAACTTTTCCTCCACATAACACAAACTTTTCCCCGCACATAATACAAACTTTCCCCCCACATAACACAACTTTTCCTCCACATAACACAAACTTTTCCCCGCACATAATACAAACTTTCCCCCCACATAACACAACTTTTCCTCCACATAACACAACTTTTCCTCCACATAACACAAACTTTTCCCCGCACATAACACAACTTTCCCCCCACATAACACAACTTTTCCTCCACATAACACAACTTTTCCTCCACATAACACAACTTTTCCTCCACATAACACAACTTTTCCCCCCACATAACACAACTTTCCCCCCACATAACACAACTTTTCCTCCACATAACACAACTTTTCCTCCACATAACACAACTTTTCCCCCCACATAACACAACTTTCCCCCCACATAACACAACTTTTCCTCCACATAACACAACTTTTCCTCCACATAACACAACTTTTCCTCCACATAACACAACTTTTCCTCCCACATAACACAACTTTTCCTCCACATAACACAACTTTTCCTCCCACATAACACAACTTTTCCTCCACATAACACAACTTTTCCTCCCCCATAACACAACTTTTACCCCCCATAACACAACTTTTCCTCCACATAACACAACTTTTCCTCCACATAACACAACTTTTCCCCCACATAACACAACTTTTCCTCCACATAACACAACTTTTCCTCCACATAACACAACTTTTACCCCCCATAACACAACTTTTCCTCCACATAACACAACTTTTCCTCCCCCATAACACAACTTTTCCCCCACATAACACAACTTTTCCTCCACATAACACAACTTTTCCTCCACATAACACAACTTTTCCTCCACATAACACAACTTTTACCCCCCCCCCCATAACACAACTTTTCCTCCACATAACACAACTTTTACCCCCCATAACACAACTTTTCCTCCACATAACACAACTTTTCCTCCCCCATAACACAACTTTTCCTCCCCCATAACACAACTTTTCCTCCACATAACACAACTTTTCATCCCCCATAACACAACTTTTACCCCCACATAACACAACTTTTCCTCCACATAACACAACTTTTCCTCCACATAACACAACTTTTACCCCCACATAACACAACTTTCCCCCACATAACACAACTTTCCCCCACATAACACAACTTTTACCCCCACATAACACAACTTTCCCCCACATAACACAACTTTTACCCCACATAACACAACTTTTCCTCCCACATAACACAACTTTTCCCCCCACATAACACAACTTTTCCTCCACATAACACAACTTTTCCTCCACATAACACAACTTTTACCCCCACATAACACAACTTTTCCTCCACATAACACAACTTTTCCTCCACATAACACAACTTTTCCTCCACATAACACAACTTTACCTCCACATAACACAACTTTTACCCCCACATAACACAACTTTTCCTCCACATAACACAACTTTTACCCCCACATAACACAACTTTTCCTCCACATAACACAACTTTTACCCCCACATAACACAACTTTCCCCCACATAACACAACTTTTCCTCCACATAACACAACTGTTCCTCCACATAACACAACTTTTCCTCCACATAACACAGCTTTTCCTCCCCCATAACACAACTTTTACCCCCACATAACACAACTTTTCCTCCACATAACACAAACTTTTCCCCGCACATAACACAACTTTTCCTCCACATAACACAACTTTTACCCCCACATAACACAGCTTTTCCTCCACATAACACAACTTTTACCCCCACATAACACAGCTTTTCCTCCCCCATAACACAACTTTTACCCCCACATAACACAACTTTTCCTCCACATAACACAACTTTCCCCCCACATAACACAACTTTTCCTCCACATAACACAACTTTTCCTCCACATAACACAACTTTTCCTCCGCATAACACAACTTTTCCTCCACATAACACAACTTTTCCTCCACATAACACAACTTTTCCTCCCACATAACACAACTTTTCCTCCACATAACACAACTTTTCCTCCCCCATAACACAACTTTTACCCCCACATAACACAACTTTTCCTCCACATAACACAACTTTTCCTCCACATAACACAACTTTTCCTCCACATAACACAACTTTTCCTCCCACATAACACAACTTTTCCTCCACATAACACAACTTTTCCTCCACATAACACAACTTTTCCTCCACATAACACAACTTTTCCTCCACATAACACAACTTTTCCACCCACTTAACACAACTTTTCCTCCACATAACACAACTTTTCCTCCCCCATAACACAACTTTTACCCCCACATAACACAACTTTTCCTCCACATAACACAACTTTTCCTCCACATAACACAACTTTTCCTCCACATAACACAACTTTTCCTCCCACATAACACAACTTTTCCTCCACATAACACAACTTTTCCTCCACATAACACAACTTTTCCTCCACATAACACAACTTTTCCTCCACATAACACAACTTTTCCCCCACATAACACAACTTTTCCTCCCCCATAACACAACTTTTACCCCCACATAACACAACTTTTCCTCCACATAACACAACTTTTCCTCCACATAACACAACTTTTCCTCCACATAACACAAACTTTTCCCCCCACATAACACAAACTACACACCCACATAACACAACTTTTCCCCCCACATAACACAAACTACACACCCACATAACACAAACTTTTCCCCCACATAACACAAACTACACACCCACATAACACAAACTACACACCCACATAACACAAACATTTCCCCCACATAACACAAACTTTTCCCCCACATAACACTAAAATACCCCCCACACATAACACAAACTTTTCCCCCCACATAATACAAACTACTCACCCACATAACACAAACTCTCCCCCCCATAACACAAACATTTCCCCCCACATAACACAAACTTTTCCCCCAAATAGCACAAACTCCCCCCCCCCCCATAACACAAACATTTCCCCCACATAACACAAACTTTTCCCCTACATAACACAAACTCCCCCCCCCCATAACACAAACATTTCCCCCCACATATAACAAACTATTCCCCTACATAACACAAACTATTCCCCCACATAACACAAACTTTTCCCCCACATAACACAAGCTATTCCCCCACATAACACAAACTTTTCCCCCACATAACACAAACATCTCACCCACATAACACAAACATTTCACCCATATAACACAAATATCTCACCCACATAACACAAAATTTTCCCCCACATAACACAAACATCTCACCCACATAACACAAACATTTCCAAAAAAATAGCACAAAATTTTCCCCCACATAACACAAACATCTTACCCACATAACACCAATTTTTTTCTCCCACACAACACAAACTTTCCCCTCCCTCCCCACATAGCACAAACTACACTCCCACATGACAAAAGCTTCCCCCCCCCCATAACACAAACTTTTCCCCCCCATGACACAAACTTTTCCACCCACATAACACAAACTTTTCCTCCCACATAACACAAACTTTTCCCCCCACACAACACAACTTTTCCTCCCACATAACACAAACTTTTCCTCCCACACAACACAACTTTTCCCCCCACACAACACAACTTTTCCTCCCACACAACACAACTTTTCCACCCACATAACACAAACTTTTCCTCCCACACAACACAAACTTTTCCTCCCACATAACACAAACTTTTCCACCCACATAACACAAACTTTTCCTCCCACATAACACAAACTTTTCCCCCCACACAACACAACTTTTCCTCCCACATAACACAAACTTTTCCTCCCACATAACACAAACTTTTCCTCCCACATAACACAAACTTTTCCTCCCACATAACACAAACTTTTCCCCCCACACAACACAACTTTTCCCCCACACAACACAACTTTTCCTCCCACATAACACAAACTTTTCCACCCATATAACACAAACTTTTCCTCCCACATAACACAAACTTTTCCCCCCACACAACACAACTTTTCCTCCCACATAACACAAACTTTTCCACCCACATAACACAAACTTTTCCTCCCACATAACACAAACGTTTCCCCCACACAACACAACTTTTCCACCCACATAACACAAACTTTTCCCCCACATAACACAAACTTTTCCTCCCACATAACACAAACTTTTCCCCACATAACACAACTTTCCCCCCACATAACACAACTTTCCTCCCACATAACACAAACTTTCCCCCACATAACACAACTTTCCCCCCACATAACACAACTTTTCCTCCCACATAACACAAACCTTTCCACCCACATAACACAAACTTTTCCCCCACATAACACAAACTTTTCCTCCCACATAACACAAACTTTTCCTCCCACATAACACAAACTTTTCCTCCCACATAACACAAACTTTTCCACCCACATAACACAACTTTTCCTCCCACATAACACAACTTTCCCTCCCACATAACACAAACTTTTCCACCCACATAACACAACTTTTCCTCCCACATAACACAAACTTTTCCTCCCACATAACACAAACTTTTCCACCCACATAACACAACTTTTCCTCCCACATAACACAAACTTTTCCACCCACATAACACAACTTTTCCTCCCACATAACACAACTTTTCCTCCACATAACACAAACTTTTCCTCCCACATAACACAAACTTTTCCTCCACATAACACAACTTTTCCACCCACATAACACAAACTTTTCCTCCCACATAACACAAACTTTTCCTCCACATAACACAACTTTTCCTCCCACATAACACAAACTTTTCCTCCACATAACACAAACTTTTCCTCCACATAACACAAACTTTTCCTCCCACATAACACAACTTTTCCTCCCACATAACACAAACTTTTCCTCCCACATAACACAAACTTTTCCACCCACATAACACAAACTTTTCCACCCACATAACACAAACTTTTCCACCCACATAACACAAACTTTTCCACCCACATAACACAAACTTTTCCTCCCACATAACACAAACTTTTCCACCCACATAACACAAACTTTTCCACCCACATAACACAAACTTTTCCACCCACATAACACAAACTTTTCCACCCACATAACACAAACTTTTCCTCCCACATAACACAAACTTTTCCACCCACATAACACAAACTTTTCCACCCACATAACACAAACCTTTCCACCCACATAACACAAACCTTTCCACCCACATAACACAACTTTTCCACCCACATAACACAAACTTTTTCACCCACATAACACAAACTTTTCCACCCACATAACACAAACTTTTCCTCCCACATAACACAACTTTTCCACCCACATAACACAAACTTTTCCACCCACATAACACAACTTTTCCCCCACATAACACAAACTTTTCCACCCACATAACACAGCTTTTCCACCCACATAACACAGCTTTTCCCCCACATAACACAAACTTTTCCACCCACATAACACAGCTTTTCCACCCACATAACACAACTTTTCCCCCACATAACACAAACTTTTCCACCCACATAACACAGCTTTTCCACCCACATAACACAACTTTTCCTCCCACATAACACAAACTTTTCCACCCACATAACACAGCTTTTCCTCCCACATAACACAGCTTTTCCCCCACATAACACAAACTTTTCCACCCACATAACACAAACTTTTCCTCCCACATAACACAAACTTTTCCTCCCACATAACACAAACTTTTCCTCCCACATAACACAAACTTTTCCTCCCACATAACACAAACTTTTTCCCCCCACACAACACAACTTTTCCTCCCACATAACACAAACTTTTTACCCCCACACAACACAACTTTTCCTCCCACATAACACAAACTTTTCCTCCCACATAACACAAACTTTTCCCCCCACACAACACAACTTTTTCTCCCACATAACACAAACTTTTTCCCCCACACAACACAACTTTTCCTCCCACATAACACATACTACTCACCCACATAACACAAACTTTATCCCCACATAACACAAACTTTTCTCCCACATAACACAAAACTATTCACCCACATAACACAAATTTTTCCCCACATAACACAAATATCTTACCCACATAACACAAAACTATTCCCCCACGTAACACAAACATTTCCCCCACATAACACAAACTACACACCCACATAACACAAACATTTCCCCCACATAACACAAACTACACACCCACATAACACAAACTTTTCCCCCACATAACACTAAAATCCCCCCTCCCACACATAACACAAACATTTCCCCCACATAACACAAACTATTCCCCTACATAACACAAACTATTCCCCTACATAACACAAACTTTTCCCCCACATAACACAAACTATTCCCCTACATAACACAAACTATTCCCCTACATAACACAAACTATTCCCCTACATAACACAAACTATTCCCCTACATAACACAAACTATTCCCTACATAACACAAACTTTTCTCCCACATAACACAAACTATTCCCCTACATAACACAAACTATCCCCCCACATAACACAAACTATTCCCCTACATAACACAAACTATTCCCCTACATAACACAAACTATTCCCCTACATAAAACAAACTTTTCTCCCACATAACACAAACTATTCCCCCACATAACACAAACTTTTCCCCCACATAACACAAACTATTCCCCCACATAACACAAACTATCCCCCCACATAACACAAACTTTTCCCCCACATAACACAAACTATTCCCCCACATAACACAAACTATTCCCCCACATAACACAAACTTTTCCCCACATAACACAAACTATTCCCCACATAACACAAACTTTTCCCCCACATAACACAAACATCTCAACCACTTAACACAAACATCTCACCCACATAACACAAACATCTCACCCACATAACACAAACATCTCACCCACATAACACAAACTATTCCCCCACATAACACAAACTTTTCCCCCACATAACACAAACTATTCCCCACATAACACAAACTTTTCCCCCACATAACACAAACATCTCACCCACTTAACACAAATATCTCACCCACATAACACAAACATCTCACCCACATAACATTAACATCTCACCCACATAACACAAACATCTCACCCACATAACACAAACATCTCACCCACATAACACAAACATCTCACCCACATAACACAAACATCTCACCCACATAACACAAACATCTCACCCACATAACACAAACATCTCACCCACATAACACAAACATCTCACCCACATAACACAAACATCTCACCCACATAACATAAACATCTCACCCACATAACACTAACATCTCACCCACATAATACAAACATCTTACCCACATAATACCAATTTTTTCTCCGACACAACACAAACTTCCCCCCCCCACATGGCACAAACTACACTCCCACATAAGACAAGCTTCCCCCCCCTCCCCATAACACAAACTATTCCCCTACATAACGCAAACTAATCATTCACATAACACAAACTTTTCCCCCCACATAACACAAACTAATCATCCACATAACACAAGCTTTCCCCCACATAACACAAACTTTTCACCATGTAACACAAAAATCGTCCCACATGGCGCAAACATCTCCCAACATATATCAAACAATCCCCAACATAACACAAACACCTCCCCACCAAACAATCACCTCCAATCAACTTCAGCCAAACGACCCTCTAAATATCTTGTAAATTCTCTCATTATCTGATTGTCCTCTCTTGACTTCTCTCTACAGGCCCTCCACCCTGTCGGGGTACATCTCCTTGGAACACCACACCTAATCCAGAAGGGAGGAAAACTCATGACGGTATAACACCACAACATAGTGGTTTTTTATAAACTGTCGATTTTAGTCTTTCTAAATGTAACTTAATTGTTGTAATGAGCAACGGGTAAAGTCCTAGTTTAGGAACATAAATGATTTCAGTTCGGAAGAGTAACCTTCCCTTGAGTGACATTACACTTTATTCAGTGGTTCTCTAATCTGTCACTCATCATCAAGTATCAAGCCTGCTGGCGTAGGTGATCATGTCTCTCCACAACTTTCGATCACGACAGTTATTTGTCATTTCTGTTGTTGACCTTCTGCCAAGCCATTCTCTTAAGCTGTCTGGTATCTTTTCTTTTACTTCCCTCTATCTCTTCGTCCCTCAATTTTCCCAGTTGTTACAATATATGTCACTAGAAGACCCCCTAAAGGTAGAGAAAAGAGAAACAGAGCAAGGTTAGAGTCCTAGGTTTCCTAACTCAAACCCAGAAATAAAATAAATTGCGTCCGTGATGAGCATTGATAATTTTTAGTTTTTGAGAACCACTGTAGTTTTGTTGTGACGCCACCTAAGGGGGGAATCACATTAATTTATGTTGCTGAAGTAGGAAGTTACCGAGCAACGTTGCTATTCACTTTCAACATAAATAATTATTGTTTGTGGTTCTGCTTCTTTCTTTCCTCATTTGCCTTTCAGCGTCGAGGGGAGATATAATTTGCGGTCTTTTGTTCTTCTGTTCGCCTCTGCTGCTGTTATGTTTCTTAACTAGTGCCTCTAATATTCCGTCAATCAATCATTTTCGTGGTCGACCCTTGGGTCTGGTGTTCTCACAACGTTTATTGAAAGCTCATTGTGTTGTGATTTGATCATTCTGCATTGTCACGTGGCCAAACCATTTTATCTGTTGTTTCTTTATATATTCCATGGCGGTGTTTATTCCTAACTTTTTTCTCAGTTCTTAATTTATGATCTTGTCTCTCAGGTTGTTTCCTGTCATTCGTCTAACACACTTTATCTCAGCAGAGGTTATTTTTGTTTCTTGTTCATTGCATCTAGGGTCCAGGTCTGGCATTGATAGCACAACGTTGGGATGAAGATTACAGTGTAGAGTGTCCTTTTGCCTCTAGAGTTATCTCCTTATTTGACAACCTCTGTTTGTACATCCGATTCATTGAATAAGATGATTCTAGTCGTCGAGGCTGCAGCGGCGAATCTTCAGAGTGGATAAGCAAGGCCACGACACATCCAACATTTGATCAGAAAACAACACAAACATATTCCAGCTCAATGAGTTAAATGCCCGTGTACACCCAGCCACCGTATTCCCTATTATAGCTGTGATATAGTTCAAATAGAAATGTGGTTTTACAGAAGAATGTTGAGAATACCGTGGACAGCTAAGAAGAGTAATGAAAACGTTCTGAAAGAGGTCAAAGCAAAGAGAGAGCTAATTTCCAACATTAGGAAGAAACAACCATCATTTTTTGGCCATGTGATGAGAAGAGAACAACTGGAATATATTGTAAGAACTGGCAAAATTGAGGGACAAAGAGATAGATGGAAGCAAAGAGAAAAGATACCAGACAGCTTAAGAGAATGGCTTGGCAGAAGGTCAACAACAGAAATGATAAATAACTGTCGTGATCGAAAGTTGGGGAGAGACATGATCACCTACGCTAGCAGGCCCGGTACTTGATGATAATGATATTTGAAATAACTAAGAAATTACGATGTAATTATAATTCTGTTCATTTAGAGAAAATAATGAAAAGAACTATTTTACACAGATCATGTTGCAGCAATGGTTGTGTCCCACAAGATGAGGTCAAAGACCAACATAATAGTTCGGCCTCATGTCCGGGCCTCCTCTCCGTCCGCCGTTGACAGGTTGTCTTTAACTAAAACAAGAAGACGGTTCCGCGGTTCTGTCTGTAATCATCATCATGTGTCATATCGGTTGGCATAGACAACCATGTTCTTCTACAATTCCGTGTCAACAGTGAATCGTATCAATTCTGTTGTTGATTGTTTACTGTGCCATGACACAGTGGCGTATACTGGTGTTGGGATCTGGGCTACCGCTAACATAATAAATAAACACATACATTATATTCAGTAGGCTAACTTGAAGTAATATTTGACATCTATAATGACATCACTACATTTTAAATTACTTACTTATTTGTATATAAATTCAATCCGTCTTGTTTGGGACGAAAATGTCTTGATGACTTTGGCATTGAAAGTACTGTTGGGTTGGTTTCTAAGTTTCTGAAGGAATGATTTCTAAATGGATATTATTGTCAAATCAGATAAGCGTTCTTGTGTCTGAGTTGAGCGACAATAAGATTTGATTCTCTTGAGAGCAGAAAAAGTTCTTTCTACAGATGCTGATGCGCATAACGTAGTTATAAATAGTTTAGGAAGTTCCGGTAATCAGACATAGTTTGACTTTCACTTTGTGACGCTTCTAATTGGGCTGGAGTTAAAAATAACCCATGAAACCGCATTCCTCTAGCGGTAGCTTAGCCGTTTATTTTCACTGCCTGTTTTGAATGTCAAGGTCGTTTATTTATTAGTGTCAACAGATGAGAAATGTACCGCTACTTATTAGCGGTATCATGTACTATTGTTGCATAGTTTTGGTTTCATTCACAAACGTTATAGTGGCCAGAGGAAAACATTGCTTTAATAAATACAAATCAAAGCGAATAAATCATATTGGCCTACGAAATGTATAGTAGAATATTAGAACATTTGTTATATAATTATTTTTAAAATATAATAAATTATCATTTCCTTTTGTAATTCGTTAAGGAAAAATTAAAAAATAAAAAAAGGTATGTAAGAAGCTTTACGTGACAAGTGGACGACACAGACTAAACAACGTTTCGGCTCAATAGGCCTTCATCAGGAACAAACAATAAAAACACACACACACAAATTAATAACGAAACAACCAAAACAAAAACATCGAAATGTGTTAAAGAAAACAACAACAAAAAGTAAAACTATCCTGTCAAATCCAAAATAAAATCGTAACCAAGTGCGGCTGTCGTGAACGTCGAAAATCGTGCGAAAAAGTGCGTAAATGTAAACAGAACCAGAGGAGTAAACACAAGGGTCAGTGTGCAAACACAAAGGAGAAAGAATCGAATAGTAGTCTGACAGGTGTAAAAAGACGCTAAGAGTGAGATGTCTGAGAGTGGGGTACAGTAAAAATAAATGAGGGGTAAGAAGCACAGAAAAAATTTTTTTATAGAGGAGAAAACCGAAGTGTCTCATAAGGGACTAGAGGAGAAGAACTATAAAAAGTATGGCATAGTAAGTAGACCAAAGAACCCAAATATGTGTAGTAGAGAAGGCTATGCAAAAGGGAAGGAGCAAGCAAAAAGAAACTATGCGTATGAGTGTGATACATTCATACCTCTCGGGGTCAGCGAACCATACTGGACTATAAGGCGATTTTCCAAAGTATAGCGGCTGCGGTCGCCAGAGTGACAAAGGACAATACCAGTGACACGGATGTCGTCTTTGCCCTTGTGATCAGGGGAGTTGA